>PVJX010004712.1:20223-92167 GCA_004027295.1 Dolichotis patagonum
GTTCTACGTGGAGGCGAGCTATTGGCCATTAGCGCGGGGCAGATTGTGTGTAGCCATATTTGGTGCTGGTTGCAACCTGAGCAAGAACCCGGAAGCAGGATGTAGGCGCCATCTTGGGCACACGATGGGCGGGGGAGCGGTATAGGCGGAGTGCGGGCACCATCTTGCGCGCATGCCCATTAGGACTGGCTCCCAACAACCATCTTCCTATAAGTGTTGAAGATAAGAAAACAAGGCTTATGAAGATTAAATGAGAAATTTTAATCAAGATTTTAATAAAATTTCTACAGTCAGTCCTGTTGACACAGAAAACGAACATCTCTACTACCACAAAACAAAAATGCTAGATTTGAATAAAATGCAGTTTTAACTATTTTTTATTTACAGAAACTATCTATGGTGTAGAACATGATTAATTAATTAATCTAGTGAATTTATGGATAAGTCAAAGTAATTAGCAAATGCACTACCTTAGATACTTATCAACATTTTTGTTAAAGGAGCACCTAAGATCTACTATGAACAATTTTAAAGCACCCAATGCATTGTTACTAATCACAATCACCATTATGTACTATAAATCTCTTTAACTTATTCCTCCTGTATAATGAAAATTCCCTACACTTGACCAAGGCTCAAAAACTAAATATTTTATTGAAAATGAACACCAAAGATTCAAAGCAATAAAAGTAATTCTGTAATTACCAAAAGTAAAGAACAGAATACATGGTAGTAACTGGGTGTGGATATAATGCAATTTTTGTTATTTCAAGTAATAATATTTCAATAGAAGAAAATTAGAGTCTTTGAGTAAAGTCAGAAATCAGACAAACAAATCCACCTCCTGTGACCATGACAAGAAAATAAGCAGTCAGTCCTGAGGCTTGATGGGAAAAGTCTACCTCAAGAAATAAGATTCCCCAGCCTACACCATCCAAGTGTATAAGATTCAAACACTTTTGTAACTTGCAAGAAGACCTTGAGAGACAAATAGCATACCAACCTGTCTAGGCTGAGTGAGCATGTGGGTCTACCTAAAGAAACTCACAACATCAATAGGCTCATCTCTATAAATCAAAGATTATGCAGAAGCACAACAGTAAATATAGTGAGCTGACATAAGTTATAAAGCACCCAAGAAAATACATTGTCATGACTCGTCAGCAGAAGCTAAGGAATCATCAATAACAGGGCCTTTTAAAATAACGTAATTACCATTTGACGACAACCAATGAGGCATGGAAAAAAAACAAAACCAGAGAAAGAGTATTATAAAATGGGTGATCAAAATATATAGTGAATCTTTAAATTAAAACATTTCTTACAGTTAGAGGACATAGCTCAGCGGTATGAGCACCTGCCTAGCAAGTACAAGGTCTTGAGTTTGATTCCTGGTACCACAATAAAAAAAAATAGAAATGTTTACAAAATAATTCTTATGTAAAAAACCACACTGTCATAATTCTCCTCAAAACTCTCCCTTATTTCAAATACACTTATCCCATATTCTTGTCACTTTCTGAAGCTGTTCTCTAAGTCTTCTTCTGTGAGTGTCTTTACAAGGTATGGTCAAACATACAGGAAATGCTGCTGCTGAGTTCCCACAAATGGAAAGGTAGACTCTTACAACCATCACGGAGTGTGCACCCATTGCATTGGTGCCATGTGCACTCCTCAAAGCCAAAATGACCCTAAAAGATACACATTTTGAGTAAATTTGGCACACCAAGGCAGTAGTGACAGCCCAACTAAAGATGCTCACAGAAGAGGTGACAAGAAAGATGGCTTGCTTCAGAAAGTGACAAGAAGGGTGGGACACATGTGTTCAAACAAGGGTAATATTTTGAAGAAAATTAATGGAAATATGTTCTTCACAAGAGTAATTTTTAGAATTTAACATTTGCCATATGTTTCAGTCATACTTTATAGAAGGCAGATATGGTAAGCAAATTTTAAATTTAAAATTATAGTTATTAAATTTTTTTTTTAAAAAAATTATGGCCAAAATAAATACAAGATTCTCCAGAAAAGAAAATCCTTGTGCAGAAAAGAGTTCTTCAGGAATCTCCAGGACACATTTAGGGGATGCAGAGAAAGATATCAAGGTTAAAGGACATAATAGATGGAAATCAGTTTCAGTACGCATTTGATTAGTATACTAAGTGGAGAGGATAAAACACAATAAATACTTGAAAAGATGTGGGCTGAGTAAGTTTCAAAAGTGAAAAAATGTATAGGAAGGCATAGGCCATGGAAGAAATTAAATGCTTAGCCCAGGGTTTTGCCATTGTATTGTATACTACATATTCAGCCAAACCTATAATGTACAACTAGCATTTATTTATAATCTATCATTTGCATGTCAATTCATTTCTCAATCCCCAGAAGATATTTAGCTATGTCTGGAGACCATATGCAGTTGTCACAACTAGTGGTAGAGGGAAAAATCGTTCCCTGCTGTCATCTGATGGATAAAAGCCGGGGAAGCTGCTAACCACTCTGCAACACACAGAACAGCTTTCACGAGGAAGAACTGCCTGTTCCAAATAGCGTTAGTGCCTGGATGAGGCGCACGGCTTTACTCATATTGACATTAATACTCGTAACTCAGAAGTACATATTATTCCTGATGGAGACAATGAGGTCAAAGAGCTTAAGTAATTTGACCAAGCTTATACAGCTGGTAGAAAACAGAGCTGGGATTTAAGCCTGTGTTGGGCTCATTCCAAAGCTCGTGGCCTTCAGATAGTGTTTGCTAAAAGCGTTCATCTCTGCAGAGACTGCCACTGCGAGTGACTAAAGTAGACGCAGCAGCAGAGTATGCACAGAAACTAACCACTCCCTTCCAGCTGCTACCTGGCAGGGTAGCCCTGTGGCTCAGTGCACCAAGCTTGTGTCTCTTACCTCTATTCATGCTCCAGCTTTGCATGGCTTCATAATCTGTGATCAAAGGGAAGTGGAAATAACTTTCTGCTCTTCTAAAATACTGCTACATAGACCATATGTTCACCATCACATTAGTGCCACTTGACAGGCTGACTGCTGGTGGCCTAGAATGTGGACTTTACTCTGCTTTTAAGGACACTCTGGATCCCCTCAGCTTACATCCACTCCTTGGTGTCAATGCTTGGAGAGTGAATGTTTTGTGTTCCTGTTCATATGTACATCAAAAGGCCCCTCCAGATGGTCTGTTTTCTTGCTGGTGCAGCCTGAAGACACATGCATAAATCAGCAGCAAATTTGGTAATAGGATGCAACATTTGGAATCAAAACAATCCACTGATACCACCATACTGTGCTTCCAGGCCATGCTTTGATCTCTTAAATCATAGTGAAACTCACTTCAAAATAAAAACATGTCTAAATACACCATTCTAATTGTATTCTAAAAATTAGGTTTTTGAACACTTTTCAATCAAGCAAATGTTTTATTATTCTGTGTATAAATTGCATATTTTATTGTTATGGAGATCTTAAGAATCTCACAAGAAATCAAAGTATATTCCAGTGTAATTCAACATTAGAAAGATTATTCTTCTAATTGATGGAGCTGTACTTATCTTTTCAAAATCTTTTCCAAATGCAGTTCATCTTACTCCATAATTTTTTATTACTGTTTTTAGACATAGGTTTCCTTGGAAACTGGACTTCTAATGGACTTTTAGCTACAAATAGCCTAAAACATTGCCTTTATTCATTTATCATCTCATTGTAATTAAATCTTCTATATGATGTGGCCTGTTCACATGTATGGTATCTTGTTTCCATAGTAACAGATTTTCTACTATCCATAGTTTGAAATGCCTTCACAGTGTTTCTTGATTAACTCATGGACCCAAAATTGCATTTTGTAAACTTACATGTGTGGAACATATAAAGAAAAGGCTACAAAAAATTATCTTGTTTTCCATTTCTTTGAAATTGGCTTTTGTTTTTATGAGTTTTTCCTGATATGCTGCCCTCCCAAAGCAACATAATTTTGTGTGACTAGGAAAAGCAAAATCCACTTCTAAGTTTAGCAAACCCTATCATTTTTGTGGTTGGATTGCCATCTACAGTTCTTAATAACCAGTGGCTGTGAGAAAAGAAGCCCAACTACGCCATTTCTATAACATGGAGAAAGCACAAAGAACAAAGCAACAGTTTTCAGTTTTTCTTTGCTAATACTTTTAATAATCTATTGATATTGCTATTCTACTAACAAAAGGAATAACACATTTTCACTTTTTCTATTAGCATGTGCCTTTGTTTAGTCCAAGAATTTCAGAACAATTCAGAAGAGCTGCAACTACTGATCATATCTGTAACACTGAAATAAAATTGCAAATCCCTAAATCTCTCCATTACATTAGCATCATACTTAAAAAGCTCTTATTTTGCTATAGAATAATAAGAAATAACAAATACACATTAAATCACCTATTCGTTCAATAAATATTTCTCTGTCACCCAACATCGCCAATGTTGTTAATCCAGGCCCCTAGCAGTCCAAATCCTACCAGCATCCAATTTGAAAGCTCATGTTTTAAAAGATTTTCTTAGCTTGCAGTGCTGTAAGGGCTAAGCTAAAGTAATATTTACATAGAAAGTTATTGCTGAAACCACAAATTGAAATAGTTCAAGACGAATTGTATGACAAATGAGTGGTGAGAATCTACCTTAGATCAGATTGTCCTATTAAAGCCCATTTTATGAGCATTTTATTGGAACTTCAAGACAGAGAAGAATCATGCAATGTCCTATATGCCTTCCTTCATCCCCGAAACATATGGGTATAATTCATATGCACTTCAGTCATTAATAAAATTAGAAATCTCCTAGGGTCTTAACTTTGGAGCCTTATTGGTACAAATTAAATTACTTAAAGAAGACATATTCATCTCTTTAAATCTGTTTCATGACACTAAAAAAAGATTATAGCACTCAGTTTACAAAGTTGTCATAATAAATGATGAGACACAATTCAGAGATGGGTTTCATAAACTGTCAGTGCATGGCAGTGTTCATTACTGATTCTGCCGAGGATATGGGTAACATGTAGTAGAATCCAGCGCTTAGGTCGGCCTGATTCTCAGTTTGGAGGCCCAGAGGCTCCAAAGAAGGAAGGAAGTCAGAGTTCAGCAGTGACTGAGCCTGGGTCCTAGCCCTGCTAAACCTCTGCCCCTGCTATCCAAGTCTCTCCATCAGGAGAGGGTCGGATCACCTGTACAGTACAGTACTGCTTTTACACTCCATCCTCACCTGTGCATCTGACTGGACCTCAAACCTTCAAGTCACTGACTGCAAACCCAGTGAAGATCCAACAGGGAATGTGGTCAAATCTGGTCCCTCCTCAGAGGCTGAAAAATAAAAATAAATTATGCATGAACAAGAAAGATATCCACTGATGAAGAACTACAAAATTGTTCTATCCTTTCATATATGTCACTTTTCAGAAATCCTAACAAACAAGGAAAGAGAAAAAGATAAATCTCTATCTCTCTGCTAATAATCAAATAAAGGGCAAGAAATGTTCACCTCTGAAGATGTATTGAGCAAATACTTATAAAGGTATGCTCGGTGGCCTTTTCCTATTCTAGCCTTCAGAGGAAAAATCTGAGAGGTGTTTTTTTAAAAAAACAAAGCAATTCTGCAATGGCAAAAAATGGATGGGAAAAATGAAGATAAAAATTGGAAACATTCAGCCATGCTTATTAGAAGAATAATTATTTCAGTTACCTGTGAGATACTCCTAAACACTGTGAGAAGAGAGGAGGGACCCTGCAAGGGAGTGAGAAATGTTCTATATTTTGATCAAGGTGGGAGAAAGGCGGGAAAAATTGCTCAAGCTGTATTTCTAAGGTTACACTTTACCTAAATTACATACCAATTTTTCAAAACTGGAAAGAAATATTTTCCCATTCAGAAACATGAGACCTAAAACTGATTATGCTAGGTCCACAGTTTAGCTCAATGATTTCTTTGAAGAAGCTTTGATGTGCTATGTATTTCTAAGAAAGTAATGTGCTAGAAATCTGCAGCATGATAACTTTTGATTTCCCACAACACAATGGAGGGAACTATTTGATTTATTTGGTCACACTCATACAGAGATGTTTCATTATTAAGCTAAATCTATGCTGTGTTACAATAATCGACTGATATATTTTGCTCTGTTTCTTCTAGGGAAGTTTTTTAATCTATAGCTATGGCTTCTTGTTACTATTATTGGAACCAGAAAAAAAAACCACAGCCCAAAAGATCTAGCCTTCACAATGACAGTGGGGCTTATGGAAGGATTAAAGTACCAGAATACAGAAGTTCACTAACCAATGAAAGTAGGTAGATACTAAAATTAGGGGCAAGGGAAGGGGGGATATGGAGTTTACTAGAAATGGAAATTGATCCTAAAACAAGTTCACTCTATTTTAATACTTAAGTCAATTAACACAAATTTAAGAGAGTTTCTTTCCTTTCCTATGCATAACTTGAACCCAAAAGATTTGACACTGGTATTAACCAGGTTAATAATGTCAGACTGATTTTAATGTCAATAATGCATGCACTGGGCCTTAAAATAAAAAATGAAGAAAGTCAACAGTGTGTGTAAATGTAAGCTACTGGAGAGAATATGTGTAAAGGCAAGCAGATTCCCAGAAAACGTCAGCACTTTGTAGGATGAGCTCTGGCAGCCATCTCCATGTTGACAATATGCTAGAGAGCCTCCGAACATAAATCAATCTACATTTGTTCTCACAGGGACTGGGAGCTGGAACTACTGTTTCTGAAACTTGAGCCAATATTGTCATGGCAATATAAATGATGGAAACTTTGCCACTGTAGTTTGCTTCACCCATTGCATGAACCGCCTGGCAAACAGCGCCCTGGAATTTCATTAATTAGTGCTAACTATGATTGGCACTGCCAGAGAGGATAATAAAACAAGCACAGTGTTTTTATGAACATATGGGTGGCGGAGTTGCTAGTTGTGTAATACAACACTGGTTTCCAACTTATCAAAGCTTATTTGTGCTGCGCATAATTTATCTAATTTCATCGCTTTAGCTAATGGAGTGTAATTTTTTATTTTCTGCTGATTGGACAGTAAAGTATCAAGTGCTTAACTAGTAGAAGTATGATTGTCTTTATCTCCACGAACATCATGAGATTTGAGACTGGAATGGATCCTAACCTCACAAAATCAGTAGTTAGAATTAAGTATAAAACATAAGTATCCTGAAACAAGGATTTATTCCTCTTTATCACATTGTCATAAATGTTTTCACCAGGCTAACATCTAGTTGACATGTAACTGTTTTTGATTGGCATTTAGCTACTTCCTCTAAGCCTTTTAACTAAACAAATTAAACAAAAATTTCCATCTCCATATAATGGCTTCCCAAATAAGTTATTAACAGAAATTCCCTCATAAGTTAAAAAAGTCATCCATTAGATGTACTTTAATCTACCATGCTTGTCACATTTAGCATGACAACTGAAGATTTTATTTTATTCATCTTTGAATTAGGGAAATCACTACAGGGAAAAACTTTTTTCTCTCTTCACATCAGTAAGCAAAATGGAGTTTAGTGAAACTTTCTGGGCTACGTTCACATAATTTTCTTCCTAGAAACTTTCATGTTCTATCTGAAGAAAGTAAGAATATACCATCAACTCCCTAATTTGTTACATCAGGAGTCTGGAGGTCAGTTAGGTATCTACATCATGTCAGCTCATATACTTGGTCAAAAAAGAAAAGTATACATTCACATGAATTATTGAGATTCTCTATCTCAAGTAATTTCTTCTTTTTCTTGCCTTCTAATCTTTATTTGCTGCTGCAGCAGCTACCTCTACCTTTCTTATTAGTAAAAAACAAATAAAACTTACTCATTAACCCTCTCATGGCAATAGAAGTAATATTTTCTGATGACAGTCCTTCTTCCTCTTTTCCCTTGGGCATACAGATAGATCTGGGTTGAGCACTGTGTTACAAAAAGGATGAAACCAGTGAAAAGAAAATTCTGTTATTTTAATTTTGGAAGCTACCAAAAACATGAAAAGTCATTTCTGAGTTTCACTTGCATTATACTTGTCTAGAGTTCCAGGACATCGAGTTGTCACACAGCCAGTAAATTCCCCCAAATTAATCCAGTCTTAACTGAACTAGGAATATAAAAGACCACATTGGCATTTATATGGTCTGCCAAACAAATGTTAAAATAATAAATGTCTCAGGCACTGAGAATAATATGAGAGGACCAGGTAACTTACTTGAGAACTAGGCATTCAGTTCAAGCCACCATCAGTGAATTAAAAATCCAGAGCACATTATTTTTATCCCACCTTAAAATTGCTTTTAATGAGCAATAGAATACTTTGTCTTTGTAACTTTAGAGCACATTAAGGGACCCTATAGGACCAGTCCTGCAATACGATCACTGCAGCATGACCTTAAAGCTCTATCTGCTACCTCACACAGTATCCCTCTATGAAGATTTATTAGAGATATTTCTCCAGGTCTCAGTGTAAGAAAATCCACAGCGTCAATATTTGGAGAGTGGAATGGTTTTGTGTGTAGTTGTTTATTTTTTTGGTAGGCTTCATGAAGCTATAAAAAGGTAAATGATTATAAGGAATTAGTTTATTTTGTTTCTTAAGGCCAAATGGACTTGTTCAAGTTCACAAGATGAAACAGAAATACTAAGATATAACAGAAGGAAGGAGACAGAAGACAAATAATCTATGTGGATAAATGAAGGTTTGAATACTGCAGTAGATCACCTTCTGCATATATCCTTTTCAACTTTAGAGAGGAAATACAGCATTTGGTACAGAGTTTAGACTCTGAAGCCAGCCATTAAAGCTAAACCAGTTCTAACACTTGCTAGGTAAACTAGTCTGAGGTTCCTCATCTGTAAAATGGGTGAAATAGTAACCTACTCTATAGGACTATTATGAGACTCAAATAAGCCAGTATGTATGGTCCTTGGAATAACACCTACATCATAACAATATTTAACAGTTTATCATCATCCCCCTCAGTTCTGCTTTAGTTCCATCTTCTCAAAGTCTGACATAGAAGACTAAATTAAATTTAGCAAAATGACCATGCACTTATTAGAACAAAGCACTATACTCCCAAAGTACTCCCAGTGTACTAAATAAATAGTTGTGCTGTGTTAATATCAAAACCAGTAATGCATGTATCCAGGTCTCCAAACTATGCCCCACAGGAAACAGAAATTGGAAAGAGAAACTCCTGGAAAATGCCTTGTACGTTTTTGTAGCCCTGGGATCTCTCCTTAGAGGCCAAAAAAGCCAGCCAGACCCTGGAGTCACTTTGCTGGGGCCCCAGCCTGGCCAGGAAAGATGATCATCTCTCCCTGTAGTAGCTCAGGTGCTGCAGTGAAAGCATAGGATCAAGGGGGTTTGGGGGAAAGGAGACACAAGATTCAGAGACAGAAACAGGCAGAGAGATCCATAATTCTAAAATCCGGGACACTGAGGTTGTCTAACTTGCATATGTGGAAAGTGGCAGCAGAGCTAGTATTCGAACTATGATGTCTGGGAGCAGCATATTAGGGTTCATGAAAAATAATATCCCTGACACTCGTGGCTGTGTCTCCACTCTCCAGATGCTTATGAGTTGGGTCTGTCATCACGGGCTCTGGGTATCACTCTGACAAAAGCCTCTTGGGAGAGCGCCTCCACTGTAATGGTCAAAGTATGAACACACCACAGGCAACAAATGCACTTCCACCTAGACTGCCACTACCTTAACCTTAAGCTGTCTTAACCCAAAGAAATACATAGGTCTGCAGTGTGTGCATCAGTGGTTTGGTTTAGCAAGACTTGATCATTCCTATCATAAAATCTGGTATGTTGAAAAATTCTATAATAAATATAATTTACAGAATTGCATCTGGTCTGTTTTTATTTAGTAATTAACACCAATGGAGTAAAGGCAGCGTAGTACAGTTTTGTTGCCTTCTTTTGTTACTTTGAAAGAGATTTTACTTCAGCAAAAACTTCTTTCCGCTGTTCCCCAACCCCACCAGTGAGCCCCCTTGCTCATGGTGGGAAGTGCTGGCTTCCCACCGCCCAACAGTGCTCCGGTCAAGCCCATCCATCTCCTCCTCTCCAAGGACAAAAGAGGGGAGTCTTAGTGTGCATACAGGGTGCACAGCAATGGAGAACCATACTGAATTTTGTATCAGCGCCATTTTTACAAATTATGTAACTGGGCATTAAAGAAAGGAATAATTAATGTCTTTGGCATTTTCTTTATTGTTTTCATTGTTTTCTCATTGACAGAGCACACTTAAGAACTTAGAGGTAGAGACAGATGAAGAATTTCAAATAACATTTTATTTGACATAAAAATACGCCTGTATTCCTTCTTTTCTCATATCAATGCAATGTTAGGTATGCACCTTCTTTAAAACAAGGGACCTAAAGCCTTTCAGGTCTCCCAATTAAAGATACAGATAAAAGACCCTGATTAAGGAAGAACTGCAAATTGGTATCTGAAGTTCTCAAATCTTGAGTTAGTGTATTAGAGGATAATGTTAAGGAAATAGGAAATTACTTCAGTGATAAACTTCAGGGTCCCAAATCTTTCATACAATGGAAACATTTTGGGTAAGATGAAATACCTTTCAAAAGGTAACTTACAGGACTCTCATTCACGATTTCAGCAGTTAAAAGAATACTGTTAGAAAGTATGAACCTCTGAACTGATTATTCCTATAAAGATAAAAATTCAGTTCTTATAAAACCATTCACTTTTCTGGTGGTCATTTTTAAATCCGTGGTTTCTTCTTCCTTTCCCTGATCTATTGTGTATTGCTCATAATAGCCAAATAAAAGAGCCAGGTTAAGAATTTTTAGTTACCAGAAGTATTGTCAAATTATAAATTGAACTCACTTGTACAGAAATAAAGCTATTTTTCTGCTTTTTCTCCTTGAGCCACCAGCCGAAGTCTATAATACCAGATTGCACTGCCCTCTGTCTAACTGCCTTCCCCTGCCTTTCCCTCACTCCTCACAGTCCTTAAAGATTACAATCGTCTTTTCTACTCAATCTCCTACTATCTTCCTAAGTGATTTCAACATACATTTTGATGAACCAGCCAAAATCCTGTCTCACTTCAGGATGTTCCCCACTTCATCCTCTTGCTTCGGCTCCAGAATCCATTCCCATCAATCCCACAATCAATTCTCATATGCCTAATAAGCTTCAGAAACTCTGCTCTTTGATTTCATCAAGCTATTCACTGACTTCCTGTCTCATTTCGTCAAGTCATCTGAGCTCTTTTCCTCACATCATTCCCTACTTCTTAGCCTCAGAGTCATCTATTTTAAATTGATACACAGTGTCCCTTGATCTCTCTATTCCCTTCCCCTGTATGCATAAGCAAATATAGAATCATTCAATTCCTTCCCCTACCCTGGCCAGCCAGAAATGTGTTTTTGCAGCATCTACCTTGTGCAAGGTCACATCGCTTAACCAACCTCCAGTTTCTGCCCTCCACTGGAGGGATGAGTATGTTTCCCAACACACACAAAGATAATTTTACACCCCTGAGCACATTTTATGTCTCAAAAACAGGACTATTTGGAGAGAGACATGCCCGGAGTAGCTAAGTACAGTTGGGGAAAAAAGATGCTTTTGTCTATCTCGAAAAGAAAGATATTTGCAATAGCTGATATTATTGAGCACTGCCTCTTCTTGAAACTCCTCCTGTAATTTTCTCAAAGCACCCTGGTTCTTCTATTGCCATTCTAGCCTGCTTTAAATCTGCTCCTCTGGCTGCTCTATCTTAGCCTGTCCAGAAAATAGCAGGCATGCTTAAGAGTAGTTGCCTGGCACACCTCTGCTCCACCTCACAGCTTTTATCTGGGTGATGTCACTACTTCTCACTGCCTCAATTCGCCATTATGTAAGTAAATTCCAAACCTATTTGTCTGGAATTCCCTGAATTCCAAACCCTTCTTCCAATTTACTATTTAAAAAGATACATCTCCCAGTTGCTTATTTAGCCATCCCATAAGCGTCAAAAATTTGTTCTGTCAAAACATGAATTCAACATTTCCCCAAATCTCTGTTGGTCTCTGTGTTCCCAATCTTCATTAACAGCATATCCATAGGGGCTGGCGGTTTAGCTCAGCAGTGTAAACTCCTCCTTGGCAAGCACAAGGTCGTGAGTTCAATCTCCAGTAACATAAAAAAAAATTAAAGCATGTACTAAACAAAAAATAAAAAACAAAACACAGCATACCCATCTACTGAATCCTCCAAACGTAAACCTCAATTATTTTTAGTCATCTCTTTCACTGATGGCAAAGTCGTACAGATGGCATCTCTGGAATACTGTTCAAATCCTTCCTCCCACTTTATTTTGAGTTCATATTCTCTTATCTAAGCCATAATGAAAGCTTCTTAACCCATTGCACTCTATCCAGACTGCATATCGCAGACACCTCTGTGCACTGCAGAGACAAATCACTCCCTTACCCTGATGAAAACTGCCTTGAGCATCCCAATTGCATTCAAAACCAACAGCATGACTTGCTCATAAACAGCTTTTCCAGTATACCTTCAACTTATCTTTTAATTATGACACTGGCATCTTCTCTTGCTTGTGTATTCTGTCATGGTCACATCGATCTATTTAGTTTTCTCCAAATGCACTGCGAATGTTATGACAATTTGTCTTTACTTATGCTGGCCCCCTCCAGAACTTCTATCACTACTTTACTCCCTGACAAACAGAATTATATTCATTCCTAATTGCCAGCTCCAATGTCACCTCCTCCATAGAGTTTGTCCTGCTGTCCAATCTTCCAGTTAAAAATTAACTAGCTTATAGTCCTTTCTCCTATAGCACTCAATACTTTTTCTTTCTGGTATGTGTTGTCTTTTTATAAACTGCAAGCTCCATGAAATGTGAGACTATGAATTATTCAGGGTTTCACAACCCAAGAATCCATTTCACCTGGTGTACAGAAAACAAATCAGTCATGTCCAGCTTCATTCTGTGGTTCTCAGAATCTTTCTAAGTTTTATGTCATCTCATTTCCGTGTTTACTTGTCAAATTGTTAATCTAATGAGAGAGAATTGTTTTCATGAGAGGAGAAAGTTTTACCTTCTTTAATTGTAGACTTCAAATTTTTTCCTTTTGGTTTTAGGAGTGGTATCTAGATTGACAAGGGTCTCTGGCTACTTAAAAATAAAAAACTCATGGAGAAAACATAACACAAGTTAAGAAGAGTCAGTGTAGACCCTACAATGCCAACATCCATCACCCAAGGTGAAACAGGGAAGCAGCAGCATCATCTCAGAAAGTGGAAAGTAGATTCACTTTCATCCTCTGCATTTTTCCTTTCCCCAGTGGGATCAATCTCTCTAGCTTTTCAGATACCATTACTTGTGTTGGTTGGTTTTAGATGACAAAATGACTGACCTAAGTAAAGGATGCCCAGAGAACTGAAAAACTAGTTCTGCGTGTGTCTGGAAGGGTGTTTCCTGAATCAGGAGACCTAGTATGGAATACTCTCTTGCCAGTGTGGAGACATCATCCAGTCCACAAAAGGCCCTCCCAAAAGATATAAAAAGAGGAAGAGAAAATTTGTTCTCTCTTCTTTATCTGAAACACTTGTCTTCCACCCACAAACCCGGAGTTTCCAGTTCTCAAGCCTTCTCACTTGGACTGAGTCACACTGCTAGCTCTCCTGTTTCTCTAGACTGCAAATGGTATACAGTGGGCCTTCTCGGCTTCCATAACCACATGAACCAACTCTCATAATGTTTCCTTTTCTCTATCTACCCATATTTCCAATTGTATTTGTTTCGCTGAAGAACCCTCCTTGATACACCAAAACGTTCTCCTCTTTCCATGGATTGATTTATCTTATCTGCTATGCACAATGTATCTCAGGCACGGAGCTTAGCTCTTAAGAGCAGAGAAAGGGACCGTCTTCGTTTTAGATGTGGTGCCTTTCCCTCCATATTTCCAACGTCATACTATAACTATCATTTTGCCTTCTCCACTCCATATACAAACTGCTCTCTACAGTTACACTCCTTGCAGTCAATATTCCTTAATTAAGCAACAAGAGAGGTATTACATGGGAAAGTTCTTGCTCATCCATGTAGCATATCAGTTTTTTCAAAAGACATCAACTTGCTTATTCTGTGAATATCAGGAATTGGATTTTGGTGTTGTTTTGGTTTGATTTGGGGTTTCTGCTTTGTTGGTGGGTTTGCAGTCCCCCCAACTCCGCTAAGACTTTCTGGATATGAAATGATCACATGACCCCAGGAACATGGGAACATGGTAGCAGTTTCCTAGTTTTCAGATAAAAGCTTTGATTCCTTCCAAATTGGATTCTCCTCAAAAGATAAAAGAATCAGAGGTCATATAGGGGACATTACAGTGAGCTAAAAAGGCCATTAGGGTTTGTATTGATCAGATAATTACTCTTTGCTTCCAGAAGAATTTTCTCTAAAAATAGCAACACATTAGAAGTCTCTCATCATTTTTCAATTAGCATTTCTATAGTGTCTGCCTTTATTTCAGATATGCTTTGAGTCATGAGTGATGTACGAACTATTCTGATTCCCAGACACCACTAGGAAGAGTAGACTCTCACAGCTCACTCCCAAGAGCTGAGGGATGTTGTGTGAACTCATTCTCCACTACTGCCACATCAACTGCTACCTCTGTCACGCAGTGGCATTCCCAGGTTTATGCAAAGGAAGGGGCTCTAATTTTCATGACGTTAATTCAGTCTATTCAGAAATCATATCTCTGAGCTCATAATTTTTTGTTATGACTATGTTGCATACAGATGAGGACTGTTTTGCTTCTTGCCATTCTTGCAAATACTAGGCATTTCTTCAACAAATAGAAACATTACCAAATTATGCAGCAGCTACCCATTTTAGTTATACAAACTGTTTTGTTCACTTAAAAAATGCACAAAAATTCTGTTTTAAATCTTATTCCTTGATCCTTAGGTGGTTGATTTCAGAAAGAATAACTCAACATGCTAAATTTTGTGAGTACATTTGTTCTTTGTTGGATAGAAAACACCACTTGGTTCCTATATTTCATTAAACCTTTGCATAACCAGAAGGTAGCTTTTATATTAGCAAAGATGCTGTTATACAGAAAATTACAGTTGTCACTCAACCATCAACCTCATGCTGATTCTTCTTCCTCTTCCTGATGTTCTTAAACCATAATAAGCCAGAACTAAAAGATATACTTAAGAACCTACATGCAATGAATCATTATAACCATGAAAAGACTTGCTGCTGCTATAATTTCAACAATTGTGTTGGGGTCACCATTGAGGAAATAATTTGGTATTTTTCCCAATGGTCCACAAAGATTCTGCTGATGAACCAGCTGGATATTCTTCCCTGAATTAACAAGCTTGATGAAAACCATTTTAGTCTCTGTATCCAATGACAATCAGAGTTAATGTTTCTGAGTGACAACAATATGTCCAGTGGTTCTGGATGCACTGCCTCTTGTAATGGTTTTAACATCCCTGCCAAAGGATATTTTCATAATCTCCATTTTGTAGATGAGAAAACTGAAGAAGCACAATAATTGGCCTAACATCAGACAACTAGAAAATGATGGAACTAGGAGATAAAGCTCTGATTGCTTGCATAAGCATGCTGAAGAATCCCCTTAAATCGCATTTTTATAGGATTTTTCCACCCTTTCCACTTTCAGTTTATCCTAAGAAGTAACTCATCTTTCTCAGTTCGATTTAATGCACCACCCTCCATAGTACCAGGTACATAATCATCACTAAGACAGACCTGCGATGAATGCATGAAAACCCTTACTGAAAGGGGAGGGGAAAGTGGCTCAGCTAAAGATCTCCACTTCGTCTTCAACAAAGAGAGAAAGGACACTTGGAGAAATGTCTGTCAAGAATTTCAATTTAAGCCACAAGCAGTTAGAATTTTTACTGAAAGCTGGAAGAATGTGCCAGCTGAAATTCCATAAAAGAAGCCAACTTATCCCATTAAGTCTCTATTCAATGCTGAGTAGAACTATTAAAAATCCTTTTAGGATAGAAGGACCCAGTTCAGTGTTTCCGTGCAAGATATTTCTTACTTTTTTCCAGTGGAGTTCATTCATTCTACGGAGTATCTTATTTCTAAAGGTCTTGGCTAACCCATCACATTACAGTGACACTCCATCAAATTATCCATTTGTTCAATTTTGTAGGAAGACATCTTTTCATTTAGCAAGTCTAATTTCTTCTTGGTTGTGGATAAAACTTGAAAATAATAAGTTTCATAAGTTCAGTCTCACCACCTAAATGCTCATAAAAAACTACACTGCCAACTCTAATTTTTTGTATCTTGACTGTGGGTGGAATTGAAACAGGTTCTCAAGTGTCTTGATTCCTGTGTAATAAAGGGGCTTCAGTACACTTGAGCTAAAAACAATTCTTTGGGATTTTTGCCCTTGAAGTTTGGCAGTATAAATGAAGTCAGGAAAGCTTTCATTGTATGCATTTCCACAAACATATAATAACAGTAAGTTCACACATGTTTAAACTAGCTCCTGAAATAGCTAGAAATAAGTGTGAAAACTGATTCTAGAGGCAGATATTTGCAGAAAACTGTATCCATGATGAAACAAACTGTGAACACTACTTTCTATTATTAACAGTGATGCTAGAATGAACACCCATTTGCAAGTAAAACTATAATTCCGTTAACTTCAACAGAAAATTATTGCCATGAAACCTTCTAATAAGCTGTGGTTAAAACAGGTTCTACTTTAGCTTCATGAGGAGCATAAATAGCACATGCCAGAAAACCATTTGAAAGGACCTGCAAGAATAAATGTGGTACCAATGGATTGCATCTGTCTGTGAACACCATAAAATACACTTTCCGACCATAGCATTGTACATCATATGAGTTCCTCGAACTCTGTCAGTTTAGTATCAATGTTGGGGGTCAATAAAAATAGATTTCCAAATGCATATAAATATATGATTGATATTTACAATCATAAAAAGTTTGAGACTTAAACACAGTAATGATTGTGTGGTTTGGAGTTTCTGAAAGTGGCTTCATAAAGCACTAACTATATAGAATACTAAAATATATTACATTTGTCCAGGTATATAGCTCAGTGTTTCAGTGGCTGCCTGGCAAGTGCAAGGTCATGAATTTGATTCCTGGTACCATTAAAAAAAAATGTGTTATATCTTATTGTCTTCCCCAAAGGGCATCCATAGGTCATAAAGTGAGAATAGGATCAGTTAATGTGTCTTTACTTGAGGACCTTTGGTCAATATCTCTAATAGAAGGATAGATTTCACAGTGTTTCTTTAGCTTACATAGCTCTTTATCTTTTTTACATGTCTAGGAACATACATTGTGAAATGGCAGTTTAACTCCTCCTAGTTTATTTATGCAAATGAAGGCAAAAGGCCTACTAGTGGAGAGCTGGTATTAGATTTCAAAGAATCTAATTCCCACAATTTCTCTGTTTTCTCTGCACTACAGAACTTCTCTGTGATATGGGGCAGTGAAAAACAATAGACATATTGTTTATAAGGACACTTGATAATCCAGGTGAGAATCCCCCATTTCAGTTGCCTTCCAATGATGGGCCTCAGTGACCTCATCTATGCAATAATAGTCGTTATGACAACTAATGCATTAGTTCATTTAAAACATGTTTGACTTAACACTATGGGAGAGTTAGTTGTTTATTACCATTGCTATTGCTATTGCTATTGCTATTGCTATTGCTATTGCTATTGCTATTAACTAACGCCATCTATTCAGATGTCAGTAATCAACATAGCAATGATTTCAAGAAGCCTCTCTGCAACTATGATACATTTACCAGCTTCCCCCTCTCTAGTGATTTGGAGAGTATGAATGTTTCTCAACTATAACTGCCAATAAAAGGATGTTCTTAGGAAAGACTACTTAAATTGTTGGGTTACATAATCATTTAAAGTAATGGAAGAAAGAGAATCAGTGCTGACTTAAGAGATACTAATTTAATTGGTAGTTAATAGTGTCAAATCATCAGTCTGATGATATTCAGCCACTATTATTTTGTCTAGTTATTATGTTAAACTTTTTTGATGCTGCTATTTACCTACTCATTTAGCAAGTTCATTGGTATTGATAGAAAAAAACTCTGGAGAAATTAAATTCATAATATAAACAGTGACTGTATCATTACCAATGCATTTTAAGTGGGGGATGCATCTCTTCTCCCTCCCCATGTGCTTCACCAGTCTCGTCAGTAACTTCCTACTCTCTCCTCCCTGCCTGCAGGAGCCTAAGTTCCATGAGGATAGGGACTGGAGTTCAGTTAGACTCCCAGTGTCTATCACTTAGGAAGCACTCCCAAGAAAAGGGAGAGAGGGGGGAAAATAAGAAGAAAGAAAAGGCAAAAGAGGAAAAAAGAAGGGGTGGAGGGAAGATGAAAGAGTGGAAAGAAAAAAAGACACCTGCACACTCCCCACAGACAAGTGCAAAGTTAAGAGGAATAAACCACTGGTTAATAAACCAAATGAGGCCACCATAAAACTCTCAGTCCTGGTTGGACAGAAGGTGAAGTCGATGAACATACACAATACCTGATAGATTTTCAATTTTGACCTTTTGATAAGTTGACTAATGTATGCTTTGTTCTCTTTACAAAGTTCTCTCCATCATAAATTTCCCCTGCCATGAAACTCTTGTGCCTTTACCCCCTATTTCATTACTTTCCATTATATTAATTATCCACCTACTGATGGCAGCATATTTCCAGGCAGACAAGTTCTGAACTCTCAGTGGTTGCATTACAGGAAGAATCTAATCTTGATACTTATAATCAGGCATCACTAGGTTGTCATTCTCCAGCAGAGTGTGTTCTCAAGTTAAACTTTTATGCTGCATTACTTTGCACATTGACTGAGACCTATAATGAGTAACCTCAATATAACTGAAAGAATTTCTACATTCTGAATTTATGTCCATAAAATTTTAAGAAAAACTGAAGAACAAAATAGAGAGGCTAAAGATACTTAAATAAGTAAAAAATAAATTTATTGTTTCAGCTATAGATAACATATTCATTTTCAAAATAATACCAACATATGAAAACTTAAAGAAAGAAATATGGGACAAGGCTAATGAAAATGACTGAAACCAAAAAATAGAACAATATAAACAGATACTGCAACAAAATACCTTGGATTATCCATGGCACAAGAAGGACGTGAAACCAAGTGCAAGACATAGACAAAGGCCTGAAAGTTATTTTGATGTTTGTAAAATCTATCTATAAATTTATAAAGACTTGAACTAGAGTTGAAATGATGTTATTTTTTTCCATGGATGAATTACATTATGTAGGGCTATGACAAAGAGATCTGAACGCTCATGTAGATAAATGAATAGATTATTTGTGCTGTCAAAAACCTTGGTAAGAAGTAGGAATTATCAAGAAAATTAGATATCAGAAGAGAGGTCCTATGTGCATCTACTTTTTAAGGACAGGGACCCTGGATGCCTTGATCACTTCCACTCCCAACATCTACAGCAGAAGTTGGCACACTTTTGTCAATAAAAGGCAGATAATAAGCATTTTAGGCTTTAAGAGTACACACTTTAAATCACACTCAACTCTGCCAAAGTAGCACCAAAACTGCCACAAATCAGATATTTACAATTGGGTGTGACTATGACCCAATAAAACTTTATTTTCAGGCTATTTATGGTCCTGGTCTGAAATATTTCTTGTCAATTAGTGTTTAGTAAGTAGGTATTAAATAAAATAAGGTTATCATTACTTACAATCCCACCTTCCTCTCTAATGAACAACAAAAAAAAATGGTTACATCTACCTGTTAGAGAATAAAGGTTTGGTGGAAGTTTATTTATAGAATCTTGATAATCAAATGTGGCCTGTATAGGATTCTTTTAAAATAAAATCTCCCCACCCCAGGGAAAAAGAAGACACGTTGCAAAGTTCTTCACCATGTCCAGTGATTGTTATTCCTATGGTAAAGACTACTATTTGTCGCCAGTAGCTTTTCTCCCATCCTTCTCTTTGTTAATAGACTACCCAAGTTTTAGCTCACGGCATTTTTGCATTACTTGCTAGAGTGTGTTTCTCTGAATCTCTTGTAGTAACAAAAAAAGCAGAAAAAGATACATAAACAGAAGTGGAGTGAGCAGCTTCTGTGCTACATTCTTAGAAAGAAATAGCATAGCCCTCTCCCATTTTTTTTCCTATTCCCAAGAACAAAAGCTTCAACCTGACAAGAAGTTATTCAGAAAAAAAGGCCCAGAAAATACAACACATTTAGGGCTGTTTAGACAACCAGATAGAAGGAATTTAGATTTTAGATGACACAGAGCAGGTGACTTCCTTTCCTGTACTGCCTACCCACTTTTGCCTTCACATGAGATAAATAGATCATCTATCTCCGTTAAGCCATGCTATTAAACAGGTAAAGAGATACACTAACTAATAAAAGCTCCAGGGGATTCCCAAATCCCTGTCTTCTCATTTTTGGTGATTCTTTAATTTTATTGAATCTTATAATTATAGCAAGATCCTTTTAATAAGTCATTCTTTGCTGAATTTATCTCCTTTTGGATTTCTTACATTTGCAGCCCTAAAATTGAACACTATGAGAAATTAATGCAAGTGTCCATTTCTTTCCCATGAAGAGATATTTTTCTCCTTCACTGTCAGTCTTACAAATAAAGGTTTTAATTTTATCAATGAATATGGCAAAATCTATACAAATACATTTATCAAGCTGGGGTAATTGTCTGGATTCCAATAGAAAACAACATCAAAGTCAATGATCTCTTTGAAACAGAGAAAGAAACAATTCTAGATTCTTAAAGTAGTGCATTTCCTACAGCAAGAATTTCCACACTGTTCTAAGCATGTCCAAAGAGCTTCTTCAAACAGAAGGAGGCCATGATGGATGCACTTAATTTATATGTTCTTCATGACCCTAAGGAAATAGCTATCACAAGGTCATACTGATCTGCTCACCAAAGCTTGCACATGATCATGCTCAAACAGACATACATACACAGAGACTTTTGTTCAGGACCACAAATATTGAAACTAACTTTATAAAACACTTAAATTAATTTTGTAAAACATTTTCAGTTTTAATGAAGTATAACTGAAAAATAAACATTATATATATTTAGGTATATGATGAGATATTTTTATGTATGTCTGTATTGTGAAATCATTTCCACACTCAGACAATCAACATATGCATTCCCTCACATAGTTACTGTTTAGTGCAGAAGAATACTTATGCCTACTGTCTTAGCAAATGTCACAGATAGAAGACATTATTACTAACTGTAGAAATCAGACCGTATTTTGGGCCTCCAGAATTTATTCATCTTTTAACTTCGAGTTGTATCATTTCACCAAGTCTTTTGCTTCAATTCCCTTTCCTATAGTAGTCATTCTTTGTTTTTCAAAAGCATTCTACCTATAACTGGTACCATGCAGTATTTATCTTTCTACATCTAGCAAATTTCACATAACACAATGTTTCTGAGGGTCACCTATGTTGTCACAAAAGACAGAATTTTCTTTTCTTTTGAAAACTGAATAATATCCCATTATATATGTAACCACACTTTATTCTCTCACTCATCTATCAGTGGAAACTAAAGTCACCCGTACCCTTGCTGCTGCAAATAGTGCTGCATGAACATAAGAGAGCAGACAACTTTTCAAGGTAGTCATCTCATTTTCTTAGAATATACACCCAAAAATTGGATCCCTGGATCATATGTTAGTTCTATTTTTAACTTTTTGAAAACTTTTAGTACTATTTACCATAATGGCTATGCCAATTTATATTCTGACCAACGATGTATAAAAATTTTTGTTTCTTGGCAATCACATTTGTTACCTTTCAACTTTTTGTAATGGTTGACCTTGTGAGTGTGAGGTTACATATCACTGTGGTTTTGATTTTCGTTTGCCTAGCTGTTAGTGAGGTTCGGCATCCTTCCATACACCTGCTGGCCATCCACACATCTTCTTTGCAGAAATATCTATTCAAAAATATCTATTCAAATGCTGTACAATTTTTAAGGAGGTTTAGTGACTTTTTGCAACTGCGTTATGATTCTTATATGTGCTGAATGCTAATGTTACCAGATATAGGTTGGACAAATATTTCCTTCCATTCTATATGGTGCCTTTTAATTTTCTGATTACTTTCTTTGCTTCATAGGAAGTGCTTAATCTGAAATCATCCCATTACTTATTTTTGCTTTTGTTGCCTATGCTTTTGTTATCATATTTGAAAAAATCATTACCAATAACAAAGTCATGGAGCTTTCCATGTATTTTAGTGAAAAAGTGTTAATTTTTCATATTTTTGCTAAGTCCTGTTTTTAAGTCTTTCATTTGGTTTGTGCATAGTAGGAGATAAGAATCCAATTATTTGTTTTATTTTATCTGTGTGCATGTTCATGTGCATGGGGATACTCAACCTTTTATTGAAAAGGCTATACTTTCCAATATTTAATTCTTGAAGCTTTTGTCAAAACTTACTTGAACATGCAAGTGTAGGTTTGTTTCTGGAATTTTTATCCCTTTCCATTGATCAGTCTGCATTTATGCTAGTACAGCGCTACTTTGATTATTATAGCTTTGTAATATAATTGCAAATCAGGAAATGTAATGCCTTCAATTTGTCTCTTAATCAGGTTCGATTTACTATTCAGGGACTTCCTCATTGCACAAATTTTAGAATTCTTCTTTTCTGTGAAAACTTCATTGGAAATTTGATAAAGATGGACTTAAATGTGGTGTGGTTTGGGGTGGTTTTGACAATATTAATTATTGCAATCCGTAAATTTAGGTTGACTTTCCATTTATTCTTGTCTTCAATTTCTTTCACCAGTGTCTTGCAGTTTCCATTTTATGACTCTTTCATTTATTCAGTTAAAGTTATTACTGAGCATTTTATATTTCTGTGTTATTCTGAGATTGCTTTCTTGATCAGATATTATTATATAGAAATATAATAGATTTTGTATTATGCCTTACATATTGTGCAATACAACTTTGCTGAATTCATTTATTAGTTCTAGAAGATTTTGATGGACTCTTTAGGATTTTCTATACACAAGATCATGTCTTTAGTGAACAGAAACAATTTTACTTCTGCATTTCCAATTTGAGTACTTTTTCCCCTTGTGTGCCTAGTTGCTCTGATTAGGACTATCAGTTCTCCAATAAATAGAAGTGGCAAATCTGGACATTTTTGCTTTGTTCCTGATTGTACGATCCTAGAGGTAAAGGTTTCACATTTTCATAATTGAGTACAATTTTAGATATGTGTTTGTTGTGTGTTGCCTTTATTGTATTGAAGTAAAATTTTCCTATTTTTAATTTGTTAAGAGTTTTAATCATAAAAGAAATTGAAGTTCGTCAAATGTTTTTCTGTATCTATGACCAATTCTTTCCATGACTTTGTCTTTCATTCTGTCAGTATCATGTATATTATTTATCAGTTTCCTTATATTGAACCATCCAAATCTCAAGAATAAGTTCCATAATAAATGATAATGGTGTATAATCCTCTTGATGCACTGTTGAATTTGCTACTAGTTGGTTAAAGTTTTGGAATCTACTTTAACATGAGACTTGGTCTTGTAATTTTCTTCTCTATTATATCTTTGTCTCACTTTGATATCATGATAATATTGGCCTCATAAAGTAAATTTGAAAGTGTCCCTTCCAATTCAAATTTTTAGAATACTTTTAAATTCATGCTTTTAAATTGGTTTTATTTTTTTCCTAAAAGTTTAATAGAATTTCTCAGGAAAACTACCAGGCCCTAAGTTTTCTTTGGTATGATTTTGATGACTGATTCAATCTTCTTATCATTTCTATTCTCACACATTATCATAGAAACATAAATCTGGATTAAAGCTGTTCATAGTAATGACTTATGATCCACTGTATTTTTGTGCTATCAGTTTGTCATATTTACTTTCTCATTCATGAGACAAAATACCTCAGCTCAGACCCACAAACTACAGGGGGTAAGGGTTGTTTGGGCTCACAGTTTGTAAAGGTCTCAGCCCATAGTCATTTGGCTCCAAGGCAGGGTGGCATGGCAGAGGGGTGTACCTGAGGAGAAACAGCTCATGGCATGGCAGGCAGGAAGCAGAGAAAGGAATCAAGGAAAGCAGGAAGGACATAGAGCCTTCCAGGTCACACCCTCAGTGAACCTGGCTCCTCTAACCAGGCATCATCTCCCAAATCACATTTAGCTATAAACTCATTAGTTAAAATCACTGATGAGCATTGTGCCCCATGGTCCAATCACCTCCCAAAAGCCCCATCTATGAGCACATGAGGTTTTGGGGGACATCTAGATATAAACCATAACACAATTGTAGTGTCCCTGCTTTTATTTCTGACTTATTTGAATAATCTTTCCTGTTTTTAGTATAGCTAATGTCTTGTTACTTTTGTGTATTATTTTAAAAAACCAACTCTTAGGTTTTTCAAGCTATTCAGTTATTTTTCAAATCTCACTTTCTTTCATTCTATAGTTATCTTTATTATTTTCTCCCTTTTGTTTAGTTTGGGCTTAGTTTGTCCTTCATTTACTTTTTCAGAGTATAAAGTTAGGTTATTTCAGATTTGTTTTATTCATGCAAACATTTATTTCTCTAAACACTCCCTCTCAGGGTTGCATTTACTATATCTCATAAATTTTGGCATGTTGCATTTGTCTCAAGATAATTTTTAGGTTTCTTTTTAATTTCTTCTTTAACCCACTGGTTGTTCAAAAGCTTGGTTCTTAACTCACACACACACACATATGAATTTTCCCATTTTATTCTTGTCTTGCAGTTTCCTGCCATTGTGATCACAAAAGATACTCAATATGATTTCTGTGTTCTTAAATTTCTTAATATTTGTTCTGTGACTTGACATATGACCAATTCTAGAAAATTTTTTAGGTATGCTTGATCAAATTGCATATTTTGTTGCTGTTGTATGGATTTTTATACATATATGTCTGTTAGGTTCATTTGTTCTAAAGTGTAGCTGATTCAAATGTCTTACTATGGATGTTTTTTATCTTGGCAATATATCCATGGGTGAAAGTGGAGTATAAAGACTCCTACTACTACAGTATTGCTATCTCTCCTTTCATATTTATTAATATTTGCTTTATATTCTGATACTCCAGTATTGGATGTATATGTATCTACAATTTCTAAATCCCCATGATGATTTGACTGCTTTATGTGATGTAATGACCTTCTTCCTTTTTCCAGTTTTTGACTTAGTATCTTTTTTTTCTCATTGAAATATAGCTACCTCTGTTTATATCAGGCTTCCATTTATAAATAATATCTTTCTCCATGACTTGAATTTCAGTCCTCACATGATCTTAGAGGTGAAGAGAGACCCTTGTAGGCTACATACACAACATACTGAGTCCTGTTTATTCATAGACAGCCACTGTCTTTTGACCACATTTGCATTGGAGGTAATTTGTAAGAATTACCTTGTTTCTTCTTATAATTTTGCTAAATTTCTATAGCAGCTTTGCAGATCTTTGCTCCTTTCTGCCACTTTTGCTGTCTTCCTTTGTCATTTATGATTTTATTTGTGGTGTATTTAATTCTTTTTCTTTACCTTCTGTGTATCTACTACAAGTTTTTCCTATATAGTGACCATGAGGCTTTCATAAAACTTACCAAAAGTCAATTGTGCTTTAGGAAGTTTTCAGCCATTATTTCTTTAAGTACATTTTCTGTTCCTGTATCTCATTTGATTTCTAAATTATGAATGTTGGTGTCTCACATATCTTGTCTGTAAACATTCTTTATTCTTTTTCAGTCTTTCTACCTATTTTCTTCTCTGACTGAATATTTTCAATTGATTTATTTTCAAATTTATGGATTCCTTCTTCAGTTTAATCAAAGTCTGCTGTCAATGTTCTCTAACACATTTTCACATTTATTTTATTCCTTGCTCCAGAGCTTCTATTTGTTTTCTTTTTTAATGATTTCTGTCTCTTGTTTAATCTCTCTTGTTCATGTATTGTTTTTCTTATTTCATTGAGCTATTTATCTTTTCACCTTTGTAGCTTGCTGTACATTCTTAAAAAATATTTTGAATCTTCAGGAAATTCTTATTTCTCCTTTTCTTTGGGGTTTTATTTAAAAACTATTGGGTTCCTTTTATTGTGTTATGCTTCACTGATCTTCAATTTTTCTGATTGCTTTATATTAAGCTTTTGATAGAGCAGTCACCTCTTCGAGACTTTAGAGACCAGTTTTGGTTAAAAAAAAAAACTTTCATTTTCAGGAATGTGTGAAGGTACTAGTAGGATACATTCAGCACTTTCAGCTCACATGAAGAGTCCCCACATGTCCCAACAGTTGAGGTAGTAAAACTTGCAGGGGCTGTCGTGAATAAGGCTGTAGATGTCCACAGCAGCAGTACAACTATTGGTGTCTTCAGGGGAGATGACTACTACTAAGTTCCTCCTGCTCTCCTTTTCTTCCACAAGCAAAGTCATGGCCAAAGGGGTTCCCAGAAGGTCTGGTTTGGGGGCACACAAACGGTAGTGAGGGCACAAATATCTGATGCCTAACATCTGTGGAGTGGCCATGGAACTAAGGTCTGAAGCACAGTCACTCCTGCAAGAATCTGAGGTAGCAATGATATAAGTGCCCCGGACAAAGGTATCAATACTCTAGCACCAGTAGCAGTATGTGAGCTACAGGTCTTTTTAAAGCAGTCAGAGAACTGATGCCTGTTGCTAGCATCATGATGTATTTACATTGTACTGAGAGAAAAATTCATATTATTTATTGTATCCACAGTAAGTGAGAAAATGCTGGCACATTCTAGATGGTAAATTCACCTGAAAAAATAATAAATAACATGATTTCCTAAAGAGGATATAGATTACATAATAATGAGAAATTTATATTAGCATTTCATTATAATTTTACATTACAAGTCCTTTCTTTGATGTTCAATATTCCACATTTTGCCTATGAGATGGGGAGACCAAAAGTTACTTTTGCTAATTACTGTTTATATAAAAAGAATAAACAAGTGTATAACAAACAAGGTCAAAATAAAAACCCAAGATTCCTGAGTTCTGGATAATCTCCATTAACTAATGAAATGATATTTTTTAATACCTTTTGTTCATGCGTGCTGTCGTACATATACTCCACCACACCTAAAGTTGGCCAAAAAAATTCTAATGCAAATTATGTTTGAAATATTTGCAAAATGAAATGAAATGAGGTGAAATGAAGTAAAGCAAAAATATATTTTACACACACAACTCACAGCTCTCAATTCTGCCCTCTTCTTCTCTCCTGCACTCTCTACTGAAGTTGCAGTGCAAGTCTGAACTAAGTGAAGAACATAATGCAAATGAGCAAAGAAACTGGGAAGGAAAAGAAAAAGACCCAGAAAAATAAAAATATTTACTGGCTTACAAGCTCTCAAACTTATTTTCTTACTGTATCACAAATTAGTTCCAAATAGAACTTAGAGTTATAACGTTAATAAGCAATTTCTATCACAATCACTCAGTGCTCATAATGTGTATGCAAAGGTCACCCAAAGGGGAAAAAAAGAGAATATGATGCGGGGAGTGAAGAGATTTATGTCCTTCAGAATTTGGAAATGTTTGTAACAATCTAAGTAAAATCATAAGGAAGACTTTAGGTGATGGCTATGAAGGTAAGGTTGGTGTAATCATGCAGCCAGGAAAGCAGAAAACTTTTGACTGAGACCTCATGCAAATGGCCAGCAATAGGGCAAGAATTTTTATCAGCCAGTTTTCCTACCAACAATGTCAAATTACTCCAATTCACATGATTGTGCTGTTCTTACCTTTTCATATTTGCATTTTCTTCTTTTTGAGGAAGATAGAAGCTTATGATTAATAAGCATATACCTGAAAAGCATCCCTGAAGTATATTCTATGAAACATGAGTCCAGTAAATCCACTGCAAGAAAAAAGATAGTTAATACCAAATAAGTTGGGGAAGATTCCATATAATATGCTCCTTTAAAGATCTGCAATCTGTGACAGTATATTAAAAGCTCACAGAAGCAATAAATTCCTATTTAAGTATGTTCCAACCAACACTTGCCAATTTGCTTTTTCAGTACTGGGGAATGAGCCCAGTATGAGCTCAAACTTGCAGTCTCCCTGCCTGAGCCTTCCAGAGTGCTGGGACCGCCATGCCTGGAACTGTCCAAACTTTTGCCATAGTATCTTCTTTATATGTAAAGCTAACTTACACTCTATGGGTCCAGTGTTCCATAGCATGAGGTTTGAGAAATATTGGCTAAAGGGTTTGCAGATACAGAAATGGCTAATGCTAGCAATGGGGAGAAGGGATTTTTTCTGGAGCTTCTACATAACTTCTATGGTGTTATAGGTCTTTAAAATGAGTGTAAATTTGTTCAATTATAAGGCATATTAGAAACAAATAAATTATAATCTTTTTAATGTCTCTGGATAGTCTAACTTAATTATAAAATAATAAAACATTATAAAAGAAGATGTACTTTATGATATTTGAAGTAAACTCTCAATAATTTAGATATTTATGCAAACTATGTTTGTTAATATACAAATTTCAGCAAAGTAAAGTAACTGCACTTATACCATTATTTTTATTCCTAATGGAATAGCACTTGAGTAATCATTCACTAATGGGGAACTAATGACAATTAATTCCCTGCTATGTTTCTAGACTCTCAATTTTTCATCAAACTCAAAGAAATTTGAAAGCATTGTGAAACTTACCAGGAAAGGCCAATCTTTATGCAAGTGCCATGGGAATCTACCTAACAAGATGGCAGCCCCATTTGGGGAGGGGGAGAGAGTATGTGAGGGTTGACAGGGACATCATCAATTGCCAACCTAGAAGAAACTGTGGGGAGATCCACGCCCAGCTTCTGCATCTCAATTGAGAGCCGGGAGTCTACAGAGGGGTGGAGGTTGCCTGGGGTGAGTTCCAGTGGCCTGGGGAAAGTTGGAGACCTACATTCCGGCTTTTGAGTTCCTGGGGAGCTACCAGGACGCTGGACTGGGTCCAGCGGATTGCGGGGCCTCAGTCAGTCACGCCCCATGGCCTTGTTTCAGTCCAGGAGGCAGGAACCTTGCGCGAGGACTCTGGCCTCAATTGGGCTGGCCTGGAGATAGCTTACGACCAGCACTGCAAGCGGCTGAGTTCTTATCCACACCCCTCGGACTGGGGATTGTGCCCTGGGGGTTTCTCTGGCCCCAGTTCTCCACACCCTGCTTCCACTTCTAAATTTAGGGGGCCAAGTACCTGCAGAGGAGCTGAGAGTGCTCCAGTAGCTGAGGGTGCAGGAGGAGATTTGCAACACACCCAGAGGAAGCTTTGGAACACCACTCAAACCAAGGAAATAAAGAAACTGTGGGGAAACTCTACCACACCACGTGCTGGAGCAAATTAATTCAGTGAGTATCTAAGTGTGCAAGTAGAATTATTTTTAAAACATAGGAAGAAACTTCAGGATAATATCTGAATAATCTTTGGGCAAGGAAGAATTTCTTAAGCAAGAAACTTAAGATTCTACATTACAAAAATAAACACATTCAACGACATAACAAATTAAACATTTTATGTGGCAAATATGCTTAAAATATAAAAAGAGAAATGATGAGCTCCAGGAAATATTTGCAACACTTAGAAGATACATAGTCAGTATTTCTGAAAAACAAAAATGTTCTAGCAGGAGTCCAGAAGACCTGCAAATGGCAAATGAGCATGAAAAAGTGCTCCATCTCCTTAGTAACCAGAAAAGTGTAAACTGTAGTCAAAGTAGCACTGCATTTCTCAGGAATGGCAATGTGCAGATGGTAAAGAGAACTTAGCTCCAGGAGAAGAGGAAGCAAGCACTTTCTAGCACTTTCCGTGAACGTGTAGATACTGGAAGTATTGCATCTATGGATACAACCAGTTTTTAGGAAAGTTATGATATGTGTTAAAATTAGCAATATGTGCTTATTTCCTTCAGAAATACCAGTTTTTGGAAAACTATCCAATTAAAGAAAAGAATTCTAGTACATAAGGATATTCATATGACTACTTAATATTGCATTACAGACAGTAATGATAAAGTAGAAAGTACATAAATGCCTATCAGTAAGAAAGGAAATTTTTATAAGATTATGAAGCCATTTTTAAATGATTTGTTCTGTATAAACTGACCTGAGGAAGAACAATGATTCCCTGTATGACAGCAGGACTTATTTTGCTGACTGTGATATTTCCACTCTCCAGAACACTGACTGACATATAAAGATATTTGACTACTTTTGGATGAGTATATTTGTAAATGAAAAACAAAAGAATCTATATCACTATGAATATTAGAATGTACAGAAGAAAGAAAGTTTAGTATTCCAGGTTTTTGAAAACATTAAAACATGGACATCTGTACATTTTAATACTGACATATACACACATTTACACTATGCTATATATATATTCACATACACAAGTGTATATAGAACACATATGTATGCATCCATTGAAACGAAGATAGAAACATACAACCTCTAGTGTTAGCATTGGCTTTCAACGCTTACAGAAATGCGAAGCAGAGAGAATTGTTAGCTTTCTCATCACAAAAACTTTTTGTATTTTCATTTGTTATAACAAGAGCTCGTTCATATAATCATGCTTGTCTAATCTAATCACAAAAATTCTGAAGTGATAAAGCTAGAAAAGTTATTAAAGACAATTGATAAGAGATGACATACAAAGGACAATCAAACCATATTTTTCTTGTGTCTCTTTGCTCATCCTCACTGCATCTAAAGGCATCTAGTTTCACACAAAATGATCTGTGCCACAGAGCTGATGAACAAGTGGCTGGCTGCTATTATACATTTATCAGAGCACCCTACTAAGGTAAGCAACTGAGCAAAATAAAATTACAGATCATCCATCTAGGTAACACACAAAGACGGCCACCACATCCTTGCATAGGGATCGCTGTGTTATCTATTCATCTTTGCTCTTAATTATGTGGCAGAAGATTAGAAATGGAATTGTTGGTCTCTCTGTGGTGCTGCCTGTCTGTAGGCCCCACAGAGAAAGGAAACAGTGCATTGAGATTGCTATGCACAGAGAAAGGGGCTAAGTCAGGGAGGCAGTCTTGGCTAGTTATGTGTTACTCACTGTAGAGATGAAAGACACATGTTTGGAAGAAAGTCAAAGGAAGGGAGAATAAACTGGCAACAAGACAGTTGGAACCTCTTGAAAAAGGAGCTTGGTGACACTATTCTTGGATAGAATGGCAATTAAATACGGGCATGTTACTTGTCACATCAAATATTGAATCAATTTAAGAGAAAATAAAACAATACAATGTCTCCATCCCTGAAAGAAAGTTGGACTTAGAAGAGTTTTGGAAAAAATATATTTAGGAATCTAATTTTCCTGTCTTCTTAATGCCAAATGAATGGAATTAACGTTTTCTAATTAAGGAGCTCCTCAAAAAGATCACTGCCACTTTAATCCAATAAAAAAAAACTTGTCATAAAGATACAAATTAAAAGTAAAAATTGAAGTGCATTGTTTCCTTGTAGTATCTTTTATTTATCAATAAATTAATATTGTTAATGTCATTCATTTTGCAAGAAGATGACAAGAGGATTTATGCTGCACTTTGAAACAGTCTGCTTTCATCTTCGGAGGAGCCCACTTTAAGCTTTGAAATATGTATGCTTGATCGTGGACCTCTAGCCAAGGTGCACCTAATTAATCGGAAGATCAAATGTGTGCTCGGCAGGAGACACAACTACAAAACCACAGGTGGCAGCCAACAGCTCCATTTCATAAAGGCTGCACAAACAGAGTGCTGCTCTGGGGCTGCTGTCACCTGCGTGCGGTTTTGCTGCCACTTTGTCATTGACATGAGAACAGTTACTGTCATAAATAGATCCCAAGCTTCTCAGCCACGGAAGTTTCACTCTCTGTCTCTTCGAACAACTCTGCAACATCATCGAGAATGCAAAATCTGATTGTTTAGTGCTATTGTTTTTGAGGTTGAATTTATTACTGGCTTGTCCCCAGAACATAAAAACTTACGATTCCGATAAAGAGACAGGCAGGGTTGGCAGCTAAGGGCATAGGTTTCAGAGTGAGGTGGATATGGAGTCAGATAACAATAAATGAAAGAAATTAGCTCTGTCAATTATCAGCAATGAATGTAAAGTTAGTCTCTATAGGCTGATATTTGTTAATTTATAAATTGGAAATTTAGGTCTGCCTAATAGATGACTAGAGGAATTACATAAAGCATATATAAAGTAATTATATTTAGAATGCATTTGGAAAATGCAATAATAAGAACTAGAAATTTGAAAGGAAGAGGAAGAAGTGATAAGGCTTCTGAAAACAACCATTATGGAAAATCCACACACTGTAAACACACCGTACATTGTGGGTAAATTTCCCAAAATTATAATCCTCCAATAGTCCCAAAGGGTCTATTTCTTAAATTTAAATCCTAAATCCAAAGAAATTTTTAACAGTTCAAGTAAAATAATGTAGGTATTTTCAAGTGGTTTTTTTTTAAGTTTTTGCTTTGGTATAGTTTGTTGATATCTATTTTCATTCAGTCAGGAAAAGATACAGTGGCAGAAATGCAGAAATAGGAGCAACAGAATGTGGATTATCATCCCCTACTGAAAATTAATAAAACTCCCATTGATATAAAAATACACTGTCTTATACCTGGGTCATTGGCCTAAGAAAAGAGTAAGGAAACTAAACATCCTTATTTGCCTTTCAAAAGTACAATACTCTGAGGTTTTTATTGAAGTTATTATAGAATACAGACAAGAAATACCTGGATTTGAGTTTTTTCTGCATCAACATCTGTGGCCAAGTTGTTCAATATTCCTATGCCTCTGATTCACACTATAGAAATGAAACTGTAATAATATCCACACCACTGGAGTGAGCCAGGAGATCTGCATGTTTAGTTACCTGCTTGGTGTTTTGCATGCACTTGATGCTTAAAACCCATTGTTGTAAAGGTATTCCTTTAAAAATAGCAAGTGAAACTTTTCTCCAACCAGAAGTAAGTCAGCTAATATGCCTTTACTGAATCATTATTTCTGGGTACACATAGTAGCTACATTTTTCATTGCAAAGAGCTTGTTATATATAAAGGGTGTGTGCGTGAGTGTGTGTGTGTGTGTGTGTGTGTGTGCACTCAGCAGGGTGAACGAAGGAAATAGGAAACAGAGAAAGAATACACCCACCTGATTCAGAGTGGATTTTTCCATTAAGTGAATGGTGGCTGTAACTGCATGATAACACTTGTGAATAAGACACTAATGATGTAGTTGTCTAATGGGTTTGACACAAATAATGCAGAAAGTTACAAATAATGCAGACTCAATTACCACTGAATGCAGGCAAAAGGCAATCGAAGATATAACACACTTCATTCTATGTTATCTCCATTCTTTTTACATGGTTAAGATAGGTACAGGGCTAGAGAGATTTCTTTTTTCAATTATTTTCCATGTCCTCTCAAAGGCATTTTGCTCTTCCAGGTTCTCTGACATATTCTAATATCAGTGCTAGTAGCTATTTGTGTGATGTTTTATATGATAACCCACATCTTGTTACAAAGATATTTATACTGTCCCTTGGGAAAGTAGCTAATCCACCCTGCATGCTTCTCAGAGATGAGGACTGGTGATGTGTAGTTTTGATATATATTATTTAAGTTATTTTTTATGATTAGCCTATGAAGTATTATTATCTCCATTTAAAGATAAAGGGTTGGAGTGGTGTTCAGTGGAAGGACATTTGCTTAGCATGTACCAGGACCTGGGTTTATTCCTCTGTATTGCACAAAAAGAGATAAGAGGAGAGAAGAGACAGGAGAGAGTGGAGAGGTGGAAGGAGAGAGAAACTGGAATCTTAAAGAGTTGAAGAAATTTGAACTTGGGCCAATAAATGACACAATGGAATTCAAATCACATTTGTCTGATTTTAAAAAGTCATCCTTTTTTAAAAACTAATTGGAATAAATCTAGGCCTTGAAACAGTAAAGGTTCTTGGTTCCAAGTAATAAAAACAGATTTGGCAGACAAAACAGCCAAGGAATTTGCTGAAAGACTACTGAGCAGTTCACGGAATTGTAGAGAGTTTCCCAGGCAGGAGTAGGGCCTCCCTGTACCACAGAAGCAGCCAGTATGAAAGCAGCAGAACCAGAGCTGGCAGGGACCCTGGAGGCCAGGCTGACAGCATGGCCAGAGGCCTGGGAACCTTCTTTCCAAAACACTCCCCACCGGCTCTGAGTCTCTGCTTGACTCCACTGCCATTCACTCCTACTCAATTCTTGCTTCACTGCACACATTCTGACGATATTGTCTCCTTTATTTGCTCACTAGGGCTCTGTGAGGTGCACTCTCCTTCCTAAATTTGCACACCTGAAGCTGAGGTTCACACAAGTTAAGTGACTTGCCCGGGGTACAAAGCCAATAGGCTGTGGAGCCATTTAACTCTTACTAGCATTGTGCTTTAGTAAAAGAGCCACATCAGTTTTAGAACCACCAAAATGCAGTTCAAATCCTGAGCAGATTCTCATTCTAACTAAGAAAAAAAGCAGTCTGGTGCTGTGCACCTAGTTAACTGGTACACGTACTAAGAAATGTGATCATATCCTAGGTTTGAAAAGAGATAGGGGAAGTGGTATCTGATAATTTTACGTGTTCTGCCATGGTACTGTGGCTCTGCCTCTCAGCTTAGGGAATAAAAATTACAAACATAAAATGAGTCAGCTGTGCATAACTAAAAATGGAAGCCTGCTTTTCTGGTTGCTCAACAAATGTACTTTTCTTCCCATGTTTACACACCACCTCCTAAACTTCTCCCTCCTCACACACAATTAACTATTATATAATTTTAAAAAGTGTCACCAACTGTTCCCACCAAACCTATTAGTTATCACATCTAGTATCATGTCCAGAATCGCTAGGTGACGTCCATTCTTTATCTAGTTGATCCAATTTTAATACTCAGTAACCCATTGATTCGATTGCAAAGTTAACCCACTACCAATACGTTCTTTATAAATATCGGTGGAGGCCAGATTCAGTGGAACTCACTCATGTCCCAGTTACTCTGGAGCCTGAGGCAGGAGACTGTCTTGAGCCCAAGAATTTAGGACCAGTCTACACAATATTCTGAGACCTTATCTTTAAGAAAAAAAAGAGATTGGAGAAAAATATGAGATCAATAGGAAAATATTTTAAGTGCATAAAAGCATGCTATATAAGTTAGATCAAACTACAGTAATATAATATCAACCCCAAAACCTCAGTGATTTACAGCAACAAAAAATTTATTTTTTGCTCACACTACCTTTTTATAACAGTTAGCTGAATCTCTTCACCTGGTCTGTTCTTTGAAAACCTTGTTGGTGGAGCACCTCTGTCTTCAATATTGTGATCCAATGGCATAGAGAGAAGAAAAGAGAGAAGTATTCACTCACTTACATTTGTGCTAGTGAAAGTTCACATAGTTTCTGCTCACTTTTCGCTGGAGTTACATGTGAAGTTAGTGGGGCAGAAAAAATATATTTTATCTCTCCAAGGAGAGCTAACGAGTGTTTGGGAACAATAATGCAACGTATACTTCGAGTTTTCAATGCTGATCATAGCCAGGAAGATTAGAAGGACGTCTCTGCTTATGGTTTCAAGGCTGCCGTTTATGTGTAATTTCTTCTCCCCATTCCCCATTCACCCTCAACCACACATCAGACGGGTGCTTGAGAGTCCTTCACCAGCAGGCTTACCATCAGGCTACATGAGAGGCCCCACTGGGGAAATTCTGGATTTCTTGCTGTATTTATCGGTTTTGTGTGGTTAAAACAGAATGCTTGAAACTGGGTGACTTACGAAGAAAAGAAAACTTTGTCTCTCACAGTCTTAGAGACTGAGAAATCCAAGACCAAGGTGCTGCAAGATCCGAAGTCTCCTGAGGAATACTCTCTTCTTCCAAGATGGTGCTTCCAAATTATCAGAACCGAAGTAGTAATTCCAAATGGGAAAATTCTTAAGTAGAAAATTTATAAACTAAAAAAAAATCCAGAGAGACATGTCACACATTTTAGTGACAGCATAGCCCCTGGAATATGACATCTTACCAGGGACTACAAACTGAACTGTGTGATATGAGCAGAGATAATTTCTAAGTCAGATTTGGTGCAAGATAATCAATTTTGTTGAGTTCACACACAGCCACTATTCCCCTCATTCATGGAAGCTGTTTTCAAGAGTCCATTGAGAAAGTACTTCAGAGTAACTAGGGAAGAAGGCTGCTGACAGGCATAGGGTAAGCCATCTTATTATTAAGAATCTTCTTTTTAGTGGGACTCCTTTCAGTAAGTGTTCACAGACCTAGGGTCAGGTATAGATATATACAGATACACATAGATATAGACATAGGTATGCATATAAATGACAAGCCAGTTTCCAGAGGTCTATCCATATGCTTTTTTCCTCAAGCCTCCTCAACACCAACCGTCCTTTCCAGTCTCTGACCACCTCCCCATGTCATTTGCTTCTGCCTGTGAATAGATATATACTTATAACAGGCAATCTTCCCTTTCAGATAAATTACATAATGGTGTACACTACACAGATTTTGTTCCTTGAAAATTTTTCTGTCTGTGTTGTCCTTCAAAGACACCACAGTATGGAAAAGCCACAGGAGTACACACAGCTAGTGCCAGCATATTACTACTTTGATTCTCCACCAATGTTTGTATGGAACTCAAAACGATTCTACAAATATAGATTGAAAAGTAGGAGGAAGGAGCTTAATAAATACACTGGAAGTGTAACTCACATAAATAATCTTATTTTAAGTATAATCTTATTTTGTCTTCATTATCTATTTAAGTCCAGTCTCAGATGTCTCATTTCAATTACTGAAAGACTATTACCGAGTATCCTAAAGTAATAGGATAAAAGTAATATATAATTCATATTGAGTAGCTTGAAAGGGCTTGGTCACCTCACATCTTTGGTCAGACTTTAGTTTTTATCAGGATCTATTAACAAAGCAAGATCCGTTTTCAGAAAGAATAATTACTTACTGAAAAGAGCATGGCTTCACTCCAAAACCCTAGGTATTTCTACTCTGATTCTCCAGTCGCCAGTGAACATTTCAATTTGTTACAGACACTTTGACCACAGCCTATTAGATTTACCACTCCATAGGAGCTGAAAGAATTTAGAATGCAACTTAGACCAGCTGGACAAGATTCTTTTACTCTAGACACTGCAAAAAAGGATAGCTTTCATAAATGAGTCATATGTGATATATATATATTATTAGTTATATATATAGTATATATTATATATTATATTATATATATTATATATATATTATATATATTATATATATATTATTATTATATATATAATATATATATATATTAGTTCCAAAATGCAAAGGAACTCTTTCAGCATGACCCTGTATTACTGATGGAATGGGAAAAGCCTAGCAATTTGTTTTTCCAACTTAAAGACATTGCAGACAATTTGTAGACCATTGGAAACTTAGAAATTTCACTGAAAGTATAGATTTCTGTGTTTTGAAGGAGGAATCTCCCACCTTCCAGCAGTTATGTGTCTCCCAAGGCATCCTCTCTGCAGGTCCTACCAGCACCATGTCATCAACATAGCACACCCAAATGATTCCCTGTGGGGTAGGGAGATAACAAAAGTCCCTGGAAAGCAAACTGTAACACACAGCCAAGTAGTCAGGGGAAATTCAAAACAAAAGTGGTGAGGGAATTGCCTCTTTATCTTCCAAGGGAAGCCAGCCTCTTCTGAATACAATGAGATGGAGCAAGTAGCCCAGTGAAACACATCCAACCTCACTATGCTCTCATCAGACCAGGCACCTGGCATGAGGTAGCTCTGTAACTCTAGCACATCTTAGAAGACAGAGGCACACATGACACCTTTCAAACAATTTGACTCCCCTAGTCAGAGAACAGCAAAAAGATATGAAGATAAAAAGCAAATTTTCCCTTTGCTCTATGCCCTGGAGTTAGTGCTCTCTGGTGTCAGCGCACCCTGAGTCACGATCCCCGTGTGGCAGCCATCTAAGAGCTGGCTCATCTCCACGGCTTCTCCACACATGCTTCAGGAAACCATGCAGGGCTGAAGGCAGAGGCCAGGCCCAGCTCACCCTCTTTGGCTCCACCCGAGCACCCTCCATGCATGGCACCTCCATCTCACTTACTGCAGGACTCGCTTCAGTGTGGTTCAGGCCCAACTATCTGCCATGTTACTGATGTGACACTTGTAAAGTTAGAGTATCAACATAATACGGACTTTGGAGAGTGAACTTCTCTTCATCTTATGAGAACTCTGCTGAGTCACTTGGTGGGGATGTCCTTAGACTCTGCAGTTCCTCTTTTTGAAGACTATTGTCACTTGACCTGAGCAGAGGTAAACACTCAATTGCTCCCACAGTACATCCCCTTCCACGGCTAATGAGAAGGCTCTTTCTCCTCTCTCCACAGTTTTATATGGTGTGACTCCATAGAGTCTCTTGGTGCATGCATATACTTTGTTAGGCCCTGTCAATATAAATCTAGTCTAAAATGTAATGATCTTTTAATATGGAATATTTAATGTCCCTTATTTTCATCTCTGGGCCCTGATGCAAATTGCTGGACAAGAGAAAATACCCTTCTACAAAGAAAGAAGAAAGAACTCTAAGGATTTTTTGTAAAATAGTGGATAACTCCCTCCCAAAAAAATCTAGATAAAATGTTTAAAAGCTGTCATTTGGAAATCTGTGGTAGTATTTTAATAACCCACATTTAATGTCTTAGGCCATATACTAAGCTCTTTAAGCATCACTTTCTCCCATTCAGTTAGAAGCATTAAATCTTGCTGCCTCCATTTTCCAGATGAAGAAACTGAGACTTAAAGGAATTGAAGTAATTTGGCAAAGTCAGACAGCCCTTCCTGACATCAACTTACTAAGATGGCAGGAATCATTCCATTTCATCACTGTTCAGTTGTTTCGTTTAGAATTTGTTTTACTTGTTATCTCCTAGTTTGGGTATTTTTAACTCTAGAACACAACAGAAGGGCTAGCAGGCAGGGTATCCAGAAATTCCTAGATATTTTGCATAGTATATTATTCTATAGTTGCTACTTTTTCCTATTTCTAAACAAGAGCATACAGATCTGCCAAGCTTAGGTAAAAGTAAAAACTTACAAAGTACTGATTACAGGGCTCTTTTCGTTTTTTTATTGCACATATTATTACCCTCACCACACTGAAGCAGCTATTCTTCTCTGCAGAGTGGACAGAAGGGAGAGGAGAGACCAGAAGAGCTGCCCTACCCAGGTCTCTCTTTGTGTCCTTAACCAGTAGCCTGAGACTGAATGTTGAATAAACTTGACTTGATTTCCCTGGGGTCATCAGCGTCCCCCACAGCCTTCCTGGGTGAGAGAGGAGGATGGCGGTGGCAGGATCAGCAACATGACACTCGGCACACATTCTCAGACTCTTTGATTGCCCCAGGGCATACAGCGCGGCCTTGAATAAATGTAGATTGAACTAAGGATTGTGCTTCCGGAGCTCCTTGCCAAAATGCGCTGTCATTTCAAAAAGACTGAAAAGGTAGGAACCTGCGGTCCTGTTACCATTAAATCTTCCACAAAGAGCACCTTTAACTCGGAAGCTTGCTGGAGATTTCATTCCTTAATAGTCTGGTTGCCAAGTTTGAAGGAGGGGAGAAGAAAAACAGAATGGAGAATTAATGAAGGGATTGTGATTTGAGGAGAGGAGAGGAGAGGAGGAGGAGAAACTCACTGGGTAATGGCACAATTAATACGCTTCAGCCCTTTCTTTGTGAAGAATCTATGTTCTTTATTGTTTATCTTTACTCATAATTTTAATTAAACAGAATATAGATTTTAACCATTGTAAGGCTTCCAATGAGCATAATTTTGCTCCCAAAGTTCACACAATGTAGGCAGCTGGGTATGACTTTTTAAGTCATCAAAATGTGTAGAATAAAATACTTAAAACCATATATTTTGTTGATTCAAGCTTATTCAACCTTTTGCTAGTGGGAGCTTTTACTGTACACTTGAGTTGCTTGCTTGATAGTATTTGCCTCCAGTGAAATCCTGTTTAGGAACTCATATTCTTTTATATGCTGAGATCCAAACTGTTTTGAGCAGGGCTGGCTTCATTAAAATGATTTCCTACCATCACACAGTGACCTAAATGACAATTGACTTTTGCCTTCCATTAGCAGAATGCACTCAGATTTCATTTTCATGTATGAATGCAATTCATGCTTCACATCATGTTATTTTAAGCAATACCACCATGCGGATTCATGAATACTGCTTTAAAATCTATTTCCAATATTGGTATCCTTTAAAGGATAAACTATAAGAAATCCTTTGCCCTTATGCATTCTAATTCTCTGAAAATGCACTGCAGCATTTAAAGGCGATTAGCTTTATAATTCTTAGTGCACCGTAAGTTTCTACAGGAATGTGTTGTACTACCAGAAACAAAGGGTTTCTCCCTCTCTCCTCCTGCCATGCGTTACACAGCACACCACAGTGAAAAAAAATTGAGCTAGCATAAAAAGTCTTTCAAACACTGATTAAACAGGAGTAAATCCTTAAAATTATTTCCCAACATTATTACACATTTTGGTTTATTCACTCCCACACTAATTAATGGTAACACACTGTTTGTATCAGCCAGATGGATGACTCAAAGATTAGTCTGAAGTTTTACCTCAATTATAACAATAAAAGATGGATTGAGGGAATAAAAAGGTATTAAAAAATCTCTATTTTTCTCTTAAGTCCTTCATATTTTCTCCTATTTTTTAGTTCAGATTTTTTTTTACACTTTTGGAACCAAATGCAATACTGCTGCTGAACCCTCAAATATAAAAAGCCTACAATGGGCATTTATTTGATCTGAAGCATGATTAATGTGGTGAATTGCATGTCATCCCAACCTTTTAAATCTCTCTGAAGAATTACATTTCTGTCCACAGGCATGTCACTGTTAAAAAATGAGCCACCCAATAAAGGAACACACAGTATATTAATATGTGATTCCTTTCCCAGTATGAATGCTAATTACTGACGGAGCAGGCCTTCAGCCTGGCCCTGCATGTGGACAGACAATCCCACTTGTTTGTTTGGTACCCTCATCTTTATTTCTCCTTCGCATGTGGACTTTCATGTTAAAGGTTCCTGAAGATCGGCAGGGGGGCCATTTCAGGTTTTTCTAGATTTAACACTGTTTAGTTCTGTAAGAGGGGAGAAGGAACATTTTCTAGCCTACAGAAATTAATTTGGTGTGCATGAAAAGAAATGTCACTATGTTGAATAATTCCTCTCTCAAAAGTGCATTCTCAGTTGATTTCTGGCAGTCTCATTAACCTATAAAGATAATTCAGTTGCCTAACATTCTTTTTTCTTGTTAACTTCCAAGTGAGTACTATGTAAATATGAAATTTCTACAAATTTTGGTTTTTAAATGCAAGAGAAAATGAACCTCACATATAGCCTTCTAGTGTCGGACCCTCTTCCTTCTTCAAGCTCTTACATTAGGTCCACAATCTGTGTCCCACAAATTGTTCTCTCTTACCAGGAGGAGGTTTTTTTAACAACATATTAACCTCACAAAGGAAACTCTTGGCCACTTATTAATCCTTTTAATTGTTTCATGTCAAAAATACACCCAAGGCTCATGGGATTTACTCTTTGTAAAATAGGGTTAAATTAATCTTAATTCCCCTAGTGCCTCACATAGTTTCTGAGATCCATAGAAAGTTCTAATTATCATTGTCTCTACCTTACTGAGAGTAGAATTTTATTCAGAAATGCTTATAATCAAGTGCCTGACAATCATTTTAGTACTCAAGTTAAACTAGTTATCCAGTGAAAGTGCCACTAAAGCCAAATCCTGTGCTTTGTTCACTAAAATATATAAAATATAAAATAAATCAAAGTACAGGTAGTGTAAGTGACCTTATTTTTAAGATTGAAAAAAAGTGGCGATATAACACCTTGATCTTTCATGACTGAAATTTTAGGTTAATAGGACCAAACTTCAACAAATTGTAACAGAATTTCCTTATTGGGTCAAAAAAAGAAAAACCATTCCAAGGATGCCCGCAATTGAAAGTAATACCTATTTAGAATTAAAAAAGAAAACAGTATACTTGGAAATGAGAAGCCATTGTTATGGCTTATATCCCAAAGCCTCATGCAATCACAGGTGAAGTTTTTTGGAGGTGACTAGGTCATGGCAGTGTGATACCCATCAGAGGATTATTCCATTAATGGGTTTATAGCTGAATGTGATGTTGGGAGGTAAAGCCTGGTGGAAGAGGTGGTCACTGGAGGTGTGACCTGGAAGGGTCCCTCTCTCTCCATCCTCCCTTCATCTCTCTCTCTATCTCTATCTCTGTCTCTATCTCTATCTCTACTTCCTGTATGCCATGCCATGATCTGTTTCTCCTCTGCCACACCCTCCACCATGTCACCCTGCCTTCAGGACAGCAGAAACTAAGGACTGCAACATGTACAAACTGTGAGGCAAAATCAGCCTTTCCTCCTTAAAACTGTGTGTGTCTCAGTGATGAGAAAGTAACCAACACAGCCATCAGCAGTGCCTATTCTAAGGGAATTCAGTGATGATACTCCAGAAAAGATAATGCATTGGCAGTAAAAGAAAAGCAAAACGTGTGAACTATAGAAACATGTATTTAAAAACTTGACCTTCAACATAAACAACTGTGGAACTAACCACCTTAAAACTACCATAGCAATAGATATCAAAAGCCATGTGTTACCTAGCGTTCTGGGAGGCTGAGAGAGAAGGATCACAAGTTCCAGCCCAATCTAGGAAAATTAGCAACTCAGCAAGACCCTGTCTCAAAAATATTAAAAAATTAAAAGGGGCTCAGTGCAAAGGCATTAAGAGAAAACAAAATGTCATATATTAATGAAAATTAGTTTCTGTGATTTGTTTAGGAACTTGTAGATCTCCAGGTTAAATAGTAACCCAGCAAGTAAAGATCTGTTGTTGAACGAATGCCCTTTGGTAAATAAACTTGTGCTTGTTTTCATTTAGCTTAAATTATGTACTAATTTTAGCCCTTGAAAAGACGAAAGGCCTCTAGCCTTACCTATGTTTCAAACTGTAATAAGTAAGTACTCAAATGGAGCTATAGCCTAGGGAATTAGATTGACTGGTTTCTAGGCTGGTTACTTGGTGGTGGTGGTGGTGAATATGCTTAGGCAGCAGTCTTTCAACTTTCAGGAGAATTTGTAGCTTCCACCTTCTCTGCTCTGTGTTCTTGCTTTCCCAGTAAGGCCTCTCTTGAGCACTCCCTGAGACCTGAGAGCAGTGACAGCAGGTGGAGCTGACTGCCAGACTTCTATGTGCGGCCTCCTATCACATTCACTCCTGGACTCCCAACCTTGAAAATTACTTGTCTCTTTTCATTAAAACCCCATGTTCCTATCTAACTTACATAGGGAAGATTTGATACTGTTTCAATTCACATATGCTAAAAATACAAGACAGGGTTCCGTTATCATTCCTTAGTGTTCTGCCTTCCTTTAAAAAGTTGAACAGTTTTGATAAATATTGTCTGCTAAAAAGTATTTCATTTCATAACTTCAATAGTTTATCAAGTAACAAGCAGCTGCTGCTAATTCATTTTGAGTAATGTCACACTCACATAATGCAATACTCCCCCCAAAATAACCTACTTGATACAGTGTTCCAAACTCTCTTTAAACAACATGCTTTGAAAAACCAAATCACCAGGCCCTGTCCAGCTTCAAGCTGGCCTGATCCGCAATGGGTCCAGTTCCCTTCTTGCCCCTGCTTTATGCAATGAAAGAACGTCCTATGAAGAAACGTCTATTAATTGCTAACTCAGATGCTTGGAATCAAGAAAAAGTGGTAGTAAAGGCAACAGTTTTGTGAAGAAACTGAAGGGAAAAATGTATCTGAGCCAGAAATGGACAATTTATGTAGCTGATTCCACTTCATCATTTTGCCATTCTATCTCTCCTCCTCAGCACCATGCTTTTTACATTTCCTTACAATTTTTACCAGACATGCATGGTTATCTTCATATCCATAAAGAAAATATTCTACCTGTAAGGGTGGCCAAGTTATCTCCAAAGACCTAAAAAGGTTTTTTGTGTTTCTTCTTTCTACAATAAAAAAAAAGGTAATGTAGCAAATCAATGCCCCATTAGTCTCCTAACGCTTCTGAGCTTTTCTTCTCTTTTTACCTGAAATATTTGCCTTTACCATTTGCTTTTTTTACTAACATTTTCAGTTCATAATTTTACTTCCTGTTTCCTTAATATCTAGTAGTTATATCCTAAAACTGCTTCTCATATTTTTAATTTTTGAACTTGCTAAATCTAAATTTGTCTATATAATTTATCTTGCTTTGAGGTAAAATTCTAGTAATTTTAAAATATCTTTACCATTGCTTATTTTGAAGTTTTTTATATTTGCCCATTTTCTGGGTCTTTCCCTGTCAAATAATTAAAGTTAATGTTTGTTTCTGTTTGTTTTTAAGTCCTTAGTACACCCAAGTCGTAGTTACTTGGCAACAGCGTAGATTTGTCTGTCAAGCTGTGGTTATGCTAAACACGGGAGAAGATCCAATACACCACTGAAGTGTTTCATATTTGAAAAATTTTGAAAGATCACTCTATTCCACCAACAAAAAGAACAAGGAAAATTGCCAAAAAGTGACAGTCACTGGTAGTTCACTTGCATCCCAGGAGGCGTTTCCAATGACAGAATCATGTGTTGTCCTTTCTGAGCTAAATACTGTGGACATGGCTGGACTCTTAAGCATGGAGGCACCTACCACAGCAATGGGGAGATTCCAGGCTCCTGTTGACAAAATGTGACCACTGGCCCTGGAGCAGGCACTTCCTGCTGTAGGCTCTGACTATTGACTGAATGACCAGAGCACAACCAGCAATCGGTCCTCTGCACATCTGCTAGTCTTCTGATCATCTTTTAGAAAGTGAACAACATCTGGATTGCTTGATTCTACTTGCTCTCTTCAATATGTTCCCACTTTGCATTTTTAATTCAGTTCTCTAAATCATCCTGATTCTCTAAAAGTAAAAAAATCCAGACTGTTTTTGCACTATCTAATCTCTCAACAAAAAAAAAAATCAGTGGAAAGCATTCCTTTTACTGATGTTTACCTCACTGTTCAGAGCCCTCACTATCAGTATCCAGTTTATAGCAATTCAATGTTGTAAGAAAAAGAATAAACCTGGGTTGGTTTGTTATTTGTTTGGCTTTTTTAGCCCTAGCTAGCACCGTCCTTCAGTACTTTATATATCAACAACACGTTTTCTTATAATAGAACACCTGTGAAATTAAAGTAGGAAGAAGTTTTGGATTTTATAATAGGTCAGAGAATTGGCTTCTTTTCAGTAATTGCTTTATTTTTTATGTAGAGCTGAGAATCATACCAAGTTTCTCTGTTTTCAGAGCTACTAGAAAGTTTAGAGCCAAATTTACAGCCCTATTCAATTGAATTGTTTCTTTTCCAGACCACTTATCTATGCTGACTTTTTCTGGGGATGTGCTTTATTTTTTCACTTCCTCTTGATTCAGAGTGTATTTGCAGTTCCTTTTTGTCTTGAGATTGTGTATGTTCATGTGTTAAGTCTGGAATGTCTTGTTAATGAGGTAAGTTTTTCACATAGAATTATAACATGTACACAGTGGGAAACATTGCTCAGAATATAATGAAACTCTTCTTCTAACATCACTTTATAATACAAATATGGACAGCTTCACAACCAAGACAGGGCTGTGTGCTCATGTCTGCTGGGAGTGTTATTAGGTGGGAGAACACTGGAGTATATAGCAAACCTCTCAATAGCATCTAGATCCAACCTGCAGAGATATAAATCACCACCGGCTGTTGGCTTATCTGTGTTCATTTGGTCACCACAAACATGAGTGATTTCAGATGTCCCCAAGCAATCAGCACTCCTAATAAAAAGAAAGATTGAAAAGGAGAGAGAAATGGGGAGGGGGCTCTGAGACTAATAAACACAAGCACCAATTGCCCAAAAATTGACTTCCTATTGACAAACATCATCACAAGTGAATTTTCCACTTTTCTGATGTTTTTGCCTTTGGTTCCCCTAAGGAACATACTTGCTCTACTTTCTCTTTTAAAGAGACTAAAAGAATATTTTTTCCTTCTGGCTTTAGACTTTATTTTTTTTTCTCACTGTTGGCTTAATATGGTGATGCTTTTGAATATGCTTTCTTCCTCCTTCCCCGAGTGACAGTGACTAATTTATCTGGTCCTCGAACCATTACTGCAACAAATGTGCCAGCATAACCCATTCCAACCACCTTTCCCAGGGGTTAAGGCAACTGTAACTGGACCCCCTAATGGAGGTGACCATCCCTGGAAAATGCTGAAGGCATGAGGAGTCACTACTACCAGTGCCACCTCTCTGGTGGTGGTCATCTGTACTTCTATTCTGATTTATCAGCAAGTACACCCAGAAACCACATGACAATGGAGTGATGAGACAGCAAGTGTTGCCCTGCCCAGCCAATGCTCAAAGCCTCTGGGGATCCTGCCAGCTGCCTTTGCCTGGCAGCTGCTTGCTTCACACCAAGGTGAAGCAATAAGTATCATTCTTTTCACTACAAGATGGATTGTTTTGTCTTTACAGTCCTAGCTGAAAAGACTTTACTGGCAATGATGCCACATACTGTAAGGCTTGTGCTGACTTGAGTACAACTTCCTCAGAGGCAAGAGAGTCAATGCTTTCAAGAGTTTTCACACCAGTGCTTTGAATATGTATTCCAGAGGAAGGAGCAGAAGTGGCAGGAAATTGTGTTAAGTCAATAACTTAAAGCAGTTTACAGAAAGTCAAATATTCTACCTCCCAGATTTTAACTGACTCCAAAACTGTGACACCAAAACTTGTTTGAAAACTAACAGCAATATTGTCTTTTTTCCATCCATTTTGCATTTAAAATGTGTTTAGAATCACATTGCAGCTATCTATAAAAAGTAGCCCCTTGAGGACTTTAGTCATCCTTCTGAGCAAGAAATAGAGCAAAGACCTAAGAGGCAAATAGAACAAAAGAAAATGTCAGAATTGGCCATGGAACTGGCTTTTGACTTTGGGCTCAGAATGATATTTACATAACTGGAGCACTATAATTCCTTAGTAATTGTAACCAACCTTGTAACTCAGGTGTATTTTCCCTTGATACTTCTTTGTTACCTATCAAAGTAATTACTCACTTCTTCAGCCCCATTAACAGAAAAAAGTGGTCATTTGATAAAACTGTGACCAACAGGGCTGGGGATTTAGCTCAGAGGCTCAAGCACTTGCCTGATAAGTGAAAGGTCATGCACTTGATCCTCGGTACAAAAAAAAAAGTGACTAACAAAACACAAGCAAAAAGAAAAATGTGACTTGAGGGGAGAAAAAAGGACTTAACGTAGAGGGTAGTGGTCAGCTCTTCAAGACTGTAATGAAATAACTTAGATATGCAAGAGGAAAGCTTTATTTGGCTCATAATCTAGAGGTTTCGCTCCATGGGCAATTGGCCCCATTGCTCTGGGCTGTATGGTAAAGCAGAACATATTGGCTGGAGCACACTGGTAAAGCCAGCTGCTCACTTCATGGTGGCCCATTCATAAAGGAAGCCAGGAAGGGTCCAGGGTCTCGATACCACCCTCAAGGGAATGCCCCTGATGACCAGACCTCCTCCTGTACCTTAAAGGTTCTACTACCTCTTGGTAGCCATAACTCAGGGCCAAACCTTTAACATGTTGGACCTCAGAGAACACATCCAAACCGTAGCAGAGGATTGTTTATTTCCTACTAAAAGTGAGCAGATATCTTTGGCCTAACCCATTTTCCCCATTCCCTCAAGCTGCTGAACTGATGCCATATGCAATACAATTATAGACTTTTAGTTACACAACAAAAATAAGTTCACATTTTTGTAAGATCTCCTTGGTTGGATATATCACAAGCTACAACCAAAACACATTCCTAGCTGATCCCGTAAGTGTGACCAAAGCCGGATCCAAAGATCTGTACAAATTAGTGTAAGTGGTTATGAAGTTCTGGAATCTGAAACTTGAGGAATAAGTACTGATCTGTTCAGTTCTAATCAGAACAAAGACTTGAGGTAGAAGGGAAGGGCAGAATGGGAACAGTGGCTCTTTCTGTCATTCATGTCCTTCCCTCAGATAAACCTTCACTGATTCTGTAGAATTGGGACAGAAAGCCAAAAGCTTGCTAAAGAACAGCTCTCTTAGACAAATGAGTGCTCTAAGTCCAGATATTTATGAGAATATCAGAATGGCTCTTTTGAATTTGAAGTCCTTATAAAGATATCTCTGGCTTGCCACCTAACACCCCTGTTATGTACCCATACTTCGAGGGATTGCATAGGATATGCTACCATGTTAGATCATTTGAAATAAGTACTTAGCTTTGAACTATATAAAACACCAAAATTTTCTACTTGGCTAAAGGGAAATATGTGCATATGGGAAAGAAAATATCTGGCACTTAGCAGAAAGATTCATTGCTGACATTTTCATTTGGTTGTTATGGTGAGAAAATTCACAGTCACTGACTGTCAAATCCCAACATACAGGAGTTAACATGCTCCAGTAGTTGACAGATGCACTCATTTTTATCTTCATGAAGGAGAAGAGGATACAAAGAGTACAGGAAGTACCAAATCTAATTCTTTTAGGCATTTCTGGCTATAAAGTTTGGGGCAAATGCACAAAATCAACCCCTAAAGAAACACAGGCTTCAAAATAAGAAAAGCCAAAAAATGCACTCTTCTTTTCATTCTACTTGCAAGTCTGCCTTCCACTTTTGCCAAGTCTTATCAGATGAGTGCTATAAGCAATATAATTTATGTAAATAGAATCCATTATGTAAATGTTTCCAACTTGCTTGCTACTTACAAATTTTGTTCTTTTATGTTTAAGAAACATAGCCTTTATCCCCTGGAATAGACAGATTGGTTATGTTTATGTTCTTAAAGCCTTCTGCTACTGTTCTGGGCTTTAAGGAAAACTCATTTTTTACTTTAAAAAATGTTTTCCTTGCCTCTCATCCCTTTCTGTAAAAATAACCTCTTTGCTTAATTTGGTGGTTTGTTCACTGGCTTAATGATTGCAGTGGTTTAATAGACCTTAGTGAGAAGGGCAGGACGCAGAGATGGATGCCTAGATTACATCCTCCACACCAGAGGGGAGTTGTTGTTTTGTGGGGTTAGTAGGCAACTAAAAAATTCCATTAATTCAGAGATCTCTCTGAGCTTTATTCCGTATTCTATTTTACTTATATTTCCAAACATGAAGTTGATGAAATCCCTGCATAGAGCCATAAATAAGGAGGGAAAGGTATATGTTCTTTATGTTCATGCTCTCTCCATGCTTTGAAATTGCAAATGAAAATGAAATAGCAGAGAAAATGTGCCCCATTACACATGACCATATTAAGCATGATCTTTCTACTACTATAAGTTGCATTTCATAATTCCTTATTTATATGTGCACATACACATGCATGAAGCATGCATAAAGAAGATAGGAAAGGCACAATATCACAAAAAGGAAGCCTGTAAGAGAATATATCTGTTTTAATAAATGAACATTGCAGCAAATGAATTATGAATTGAAAACTCTCCTCCCACCCTGAAGAAACACATTTTTCAAGTAGATGAGTCATTGCAACAGAACTGCAAGCTCCAAGTCATTTAAAAATAGCACTGTTTTAAGAACAGAGAACAAAACATACTAAATTTCCACTTCGATGTTTATTTTGCCCCTTCATGACCAACCCAATCCAACCAGTCATAATTTAAGCACATTAACTTGGTCTGTCCAAAATAAATGCCCTTTCTTTCACCTAGTGTAATCTTTTCATCAAAACATCTTGCTTTCAGGCAGTGCTCTAGGTTTTGTTAGTTGAGCATAAATTATATTTGATGACTCATTCTAATACTTAATCAGTGTTCAAATTAAACAGAATGTTTTCTGTTACTATTGTTCAAATATTCAATAAATATTTTCTGAGCACCAACTAAGCAGCGGGCATTGTTCTAGACTCTGGGGTGGCAGCAATAGCCAAGAAACACAAGAATTGGTTCTCGGGAAGCATATGGTATAGTGGGAAGAGACAGACAATAAATATATAAATAAATAAGTAAATGAGATGATTTCAAGCAATCATAATGCTGTGAAAAATAAAATGGACAATGAAACCAAGTGAATAGGAGTTTCAGAGAAATCTTCTTTGAACAGGGACATTGCCCTGAAACACAGTTCTTAAAAGAAGACACGTGAAGACCAGTAGGAATCATAATCTGGGTTGAGAGCCCAGAAGGGACAAAAGTCCTAGAATAGGAATGAGCTTTTCCTGTTTAAGTAAAAGGGAAAATTGAAAGGATGATGGGGAGATGAAAACAGAAGAGATCAGGGGGGAATCTAGGGGCATATCACTCATGAGTCTCGTGATTCTCAAAAGAATCTTGGATTTTAACATTACTGGGTTTGAAAGCCATTGGGGAAGGAATGATGTGACGTGAGGCATTACCCTTTGAGTCCATTATCCTATGAAGAATAAAAAAGGAGGGAATGGGGTACAAATACAGAAGGGAAATAATAATTAGACACTTCTGTCATATTCCAGGTTAGAGTCTATGCTGTCTGGAGCTACTGCTTGAACTATGATTCTGATGAGGAATGCTAGCTATATTTTTGAGGCAGAACTTAAAAGGTTTTGTGATTGGTTTGGTATGAGTTGCATGACAAAGGAACAGCAAATCATATTCCACCAATACATGTACATTTTGCCTAGAGACATTTCCTATATGCAATCATACTGGCTCTTACCAATAAACCAGATCAGATCTCAAGAAACCAAATGGATACCTTGTACAAATATCCCTACAAATCTTTCTCCTGCCAAACATTCACTTTTATCATTTGGATCTGAAATGTTCTCCCAAACTCCATTTGCTAAAGATCTGAGGCATGATCACCAGCTTGTTGCTGGTGGGAGGTGATGCAACACAGGCGGTGTCACTGCATGGATTCACTGGTGCATTGGTAACTGTGCATGCTATTGAAGGGGATATTGGATCTTGTCCCACCTATTCTCTCAATCTCTCTCTCTCTCCCCCTCTCTCTCTTTCTCTCTCCCTCCCTCCCTCCCTCCCTCCTCTCCCTCCTCTCCCTCCTTTTCAGCAGCTATCTTAGTTACTTTTCTTGCTGAGACAAAATACCCGACAACCAAGTATAAAGAGGAAAGGTTTCATTTAGCTCACAGTTTGTAGAGGTTTCAGTCTAGAATTGGCTGGCCCTAAATCAGGGACACAGCAGAGGAGAAAACATTCATGACAGTGGAAAACAGCAAAAGCAACAAGAAAGAAAGGAAGGAGAAACAAGCTCCTTTCTTCCCCTTATATTTCAAGCTACTCACCCTAGGGTAGGTATAGCATCACATCCTTAATCTCAGCATTGGATCATAAATCAATCACAAACTGTAAAAGCCCATCTGCATGAACTGCATGAGGCCTTGAAGGGACATTTATAAGCAAACCATACCATTCTTTATGAAAACACTCATGTACATTCCTTTATGAAAAAGGCATTTAGTACATCTCTAACAGTTGCCCAATTCCTAACAATTTCAAGATTGCTGAAAAGTAAAAGTTGCAGGTCTCCTCTGAGATTTAAGGTAAACTCTTAGCTGCAAACCTCTGTACAAATGACAAGAGAGTTAGATACTTCCAACATTCAATGGAACCAGACAGACACTTCCATTTTAAAAGTTACAAACAGGTGGATACAAAGGAATGGGATGAAAGCAAGTCCAAAATCCAGCAGGGTAAATATTAAGTCCTATAGTTTCAAGTGGGGCATTTGAAGCAACCTGTGCAAGTTATGAACTCCAAAGGCCTTGGGTGGCTCCACCCCTATGGCACAGCTGGTGGTAGTACCCATGGATCCTCTCTTGGGTCTGCTCTGCTTCCTCCTTGCAGTTTTCCTCAGACAATCATGTTCCTGGCATCTCCAAACTTCTGGGGTCTCCACTGCACCTTTGGCTTCACATTCATAGTTTCACACACTGTCCTGTCAATGGCACACTATCTGGCCTCTGAGACCTTCTGAAATCTGGTTGGAAGCCTTCCTAACCCACAACTCTTGCATTCTGTATATGCCTAAAACCAGCACCACATGGATGGTGCCAAGGCCTGTTGCCAGTTGGGTCAGTAGCCAGGCTTCCTTGTCTCTTGTAGAGAGGTATGTGGGTCACTGAGCACTCACTCTGTTTCAAAGGAACAAATTCTCTATCCTGCCCCCATTCTGGAATATGGTGCACTTCAGCTTTCTCCTAAAGCAAAGACTTTCACTTTTGCAATTTTGAGGCTGCAACAGTTAGAGTCCTGCTGTCTCTTGTGATGCCCTCAGGCCATCTTTTCTTTTCTCTTATTCTGTCTCAGCAATCAAGATCTCCCTTGATCTAACTTTGCAGTTTACAGCTTTACTGGAACTACCTTTCTGGCCAAATTCCCAACATTTTAAGTCATTCTTCTCAGCTCTTTGCTCTTGCTCAACAAAATTTAGCTAAAAACCCCAACAGTAGCCATGCCACTGCCTCAACTTTTGATTGCCTTGAAATTCCTTCTGCCAGATGAACTAGTCCCCTGTCCTTAATCTGTCTCAGGTAAAGTTTTTAGACATGAGAAAAATGCAAACAGACTTTCTGCCAAGCCAGAACACATATTATCTGGAGTTCAACAGTCAGTGCAGTCCTTCTTCCCATCAAACACCTCCTGATCCTGCTCTTTGCCAGCAGGATATCTATCTATCATCCTTCTGGTCTTCTGAGCTCTGACTAGAATCTCCCATATAGAACAGCCTAAGCCATTCCAGTGCTACTCTTTCAGGCAACATCTCTGAACCTTTCCAAACTCTCTCCACAAGCCATCCCCAAAGGCTCTTGAATCACATGGTCAGGTATAGTCATAGCAACAACCCCACTTCTTTGGTATCAAATTTTGTCTTGGTTACTTTTCTACTTTTGTCTCTCATTGCTGAGAGAAGTATTGAACACCCAAGGGTAAAGGAGGAAAAGTTTATTTAGCTCACAGTTTGTTGAGGTTTCAGTCTATAATCAGCAGACTCTAAGGCAGGGAGGAACAGTAGAGGAACAACAATTCATGGTTGCAGAAGATACCAGAAGCAATGAGAGAGAAGAAAAAGAAAATGCTTCTTGAGGGCATTGGGAAACTAAGCAGCACACTCACCTCCCTGGTAAGCAGCTGTGGCTCGGGAAAGTGACTGCTGCACCAGGCAGAGAACCAGCCAGGATCTCCCGAGATCTGTGCCATGTTGGAACTTAGGGTGCTGGGAAACCAAGCAACCTGCTTACCTCCCTGGTGGGTAGTCGTGAACCTACTGGCATGTGGGCTGAGAATCAAACATCCCATTCCCCACCCCCATTAGCAAATGGGAGCCAGAGGTCTGAGCATCCCTTGGGAGGTTGACCAGATGCAATATGTCAAATAGGGGTGATTTCCTTCTACCCTCTCTTTGAAGGCAAATATTATTATCACTGTTTTGCTTTGTTCTGATTAACTGTATTGCTCTATTCAATATTCTATTTTGATAAGTTCTATAATGTTCTGTATTTGGTTTTATTTTGCTATACTTGATTGAAAGAACAACTATTATGAAGATAACAAGATATACTATGGTACCTATTACTGTTGTCCCAGTAACCTGTTGTGACATTCTGTACCAATTTCACTGCACTGTATCGGTTGGCTTTGTTCTGTCTTATTCTGTTATATTTCACTACCTTCAAAATAATAAAAAAAATTTTAAGAAAGAAAAGAAAAAGCCTCTTTCTATCCCTTATATGGTATGCAAGCACCCCCCCCAAGGGTGTGTATAGCACTTGCAGTCTTAATCCCAGTATTGGACCATGAATCAATCACAAACTCTAGAAGCCCACCCCCATGAGTGCATGAGGCTTTGGGGTACAGATAGACACAAAACATAACAGCAACCATGAGCTCACCAGCCCTACTCTGTCACATACTTCCAATTATAATGTTTTATATTACCATGGACCCAAAATTAACAGAACAAAATCTATGAAAGCACAAATCAAAATTCAGTAAAACTTTGATTTGTGAGCATAATCCTTCCAGAAACATGCTTGTGATCCAAATCACTTGTATATCAAAGTGAATTTCACCATAAGAAACAATGGAAATTCAGATAATTCACAGCCCAAAAACATTAAAATAAAAGTGATTACAATTCTGTAATATAATAAAATAATAAAGAAAATATAAGCTATAAAGAAAAACAAGTTAACCTCCACTTACTTTTGAAAACTTTCTTAGGTAGAGTATTGGAGACAAGAGTGAGGTTAGTGTGCAGACAATTTTCACCATCATTAATGGAATCACTGCTGTCTATTGACTCACTGGAATCTTTTGTGCAGCTTTAACAAGGAATCTATCCAATGACAGCTGATTTTTCTTCCTTTTTAGACATTTTTGGAAATTTGATATTGCATTATCCTTAAACAGATTCAACACTTGCATATCTACCACCTTTTTGAGTGATGTTTTCTACAAAATTTTACACTGTTTCCCACATTTTATATATCTTCTCAATTTCATTGGAGGTGAGGGATTCTTCCACCTTTTTCTCTCCCATCTGTAGATGAAATCTCCTCTATGACTACTTGCTCTTGGGAGACCATCACCCACCATCCCACAGAGAGAGAGGCAGAGACAGAAATAGAGGTAGAGACAGACATGAAAAACAGCCACTGGCTTAGTTGTGATCAGATGATGTTTGATGTACAGTAAGACACCACTTCTTTATTAAGATGAAATTTATCAGACATGTTTGCTTGTCCAGCAGAAGATTCATGGAACAAATTATTCACAGTCTGAGTTTTTAAGGTAGATCTTTCCTTTTTTTTTTTGTCTTTTTTTTTTTAATCTGTACCAGGGATCAAACTCACAGCTGCACCATGTACTTGCAAAGCAGGTGCTTATGCTGCTGAGCTAAATCCCCAGCCCAATCTTTCCTTCTTAAGCTGATTTTCTTAGATACTTGTCACAGCAATGAAAAGTTTATTAACACATTTCCAATCTAGTTACTGAATCTATTATAAAAACACTTCCCTCCAGAATTTCTAAGGAACCACAAGTTAGTATAGAAATTTATGAGCCAATATTAATAAAATACTAACAAAAATTGTATTTCTAGACATATCATTATTATCCTATTTCTCTGCTTTTGGTTAAAATCATATCAAACTATAAGATCAAGTGGAGAAACCACTTGATAAATTCATGTTGGTACCTATTGCCTTCAAAAATGGCATGGTTTATATATTGACAAATCTTAACAGTAATTTTGGTTGATTAGTTTTACAATCACTGAACAAACAGTGGCTAAAATCCTACAATTAGACATCTCTGCCTGCTTTCCTTTCAGGTCAAACATACCAGAAAGTTGGCTCGAAATTCAGACTGTCTCAGCAATTTACCTTAGCATGAGTCAGAGTATCAGAGCCTTTCCTGCAGGCATACTTTGTAAGAAAAGAGAAAAGGAAAGAAAGAATGAAACCTGGACATCTAAGGTTGAGATAGGAAATGTATGCCACAGGAATAAATTGGGGAGGGGGGCAAAGCTGGAAATTCTAAGGAAACCTCTAATATTATCCCAAACCAGCTCCCAGAGAACAAGCTTTGTGTTAATGTCTGCATTTAGGAATATACAGAACTTTTTGCCATCTCTTTGATTTACCAGGCAGCCAAGAGTAAGATCTGAAAGAAACAACATTGCCCAAACCTGGTCCAGATTTCAGAGAAAGGTGCTGGGAATACAGCTCTGGATCATGGCGCAGCTGTCACTGTTCACTGTCGACAACAATGAGTGAGGTCTGAAGCCCATGAGTTCCCTAGGTGATTCATCCCCTCCACTGTCCTCAACCATGGAGTGAAGCAAAGGGTCTCTGAAGTCCTCCTTATGCCCAGATGCTCTGGGAGCCTCTTGCACATCTGAGTTTAAAAGACACGTGGAGAGACTAAGCCTCTGTAGCATTATTCGTTTTTAATATCCTGCTGGTAATATCTTGTTTCATGTCTTAACTGTTCTGATTTTACACTTAAAATAATGGTCTCCACATTCGCCTTAGTGTGCAGTCGAGTCTCCAGTTTATGTGACATTCCTATTTGTGTATCAGGTCATTATGCAGCGCTTTTGTTCAGTTAATTTGGCTTCCTCTCACCCTTCCTATGTTCCTTATATAAAAGGTTATATTCTCCTTTCTTAGGCTAATTTTCAACTGTAATATTGTTCTTCCTCTATGTTGAATTATTAAAACCCTTGCTGGAATTTCCACATGGGGTGAAAAATACTAACACGGAAAACAAATGCAGCCCACAAATCTCAGGCAGTTTCTACAACATAAAACATGCACAAGGAGAGACTCTCAAGGCTGAGCCAGTCGCAAACGACTGCTCATTGTTTCATTTCTGGATCTTTTCCCTCTGAATTTTAAATATAAAAAGAGTTAACCATATAGTCTTACTTGGAGGGGAAAAAGAGGAGAGAATCATGTTTAAATTCATGACTTAAAATAAGCACTACTATTTGTTAATATGTTTGCTCCCTTATCCTCTACATTTTAGCTCTTGCTTTTGTTATCTTGAAAATAATACTGTTAGGGATGCAATCAGCCATATGGGGTTGTACTGAGGGGGTTTTAAAGCCAGTTCAAGTATGATGTCTTTGAAAAACTTTCCTGTCATGGTAGCGAATTATTTAACCAATATTAGATGGCAGAATAGGTAGAGAAGATGCAAAGAACATTAATATAGACACATCACCCTTATGCAATGTCTAGCTTAAATTAAACTAACAAATCAGGACATGAAAATTACAGGTAAAGGAAGCCCTAAGTACACTGCAGAAAAGGAAAGCATATGTCATAACCACATCCAGAGTGTCCAAAGCAACACAAAAGGTTTTCCAGAGTAGCAGTGGTTTGAAATAAACACCAAAGCTGGCTGAAAGATAACTTGACAAGTTTACTCAGGAGATGTGCGCAATGATACATTATTCATGCATAATGTAAATACTTCGTTTTTTCAGTTGTTGTACAGTTGTCTGCTTGTGATTTTTTTCCTTACTGTCTGTGTCATATGTCATCTATCATAGATGGTTAGTTCTTAAGCAGTGATCCTCAATCTCTGAGAAGTGAAATCCCTATTGTTTGTAATATGACAACTGTGCTAACCCACCCCCCACCAAAGAAAAAAAATAGGAAGATCACAGAGCTTGAAATTATGTGAACTTTCACTTTATATAAATCAAAACTTTTCTGGTTTAGAAGAATTTTACAATCCCACCTGGGGTAACCAACTACTTCTCTTATACCTTCTTGTCACCACTTCTTATAAAACTGAATTTGCAAGCCATTATCCTTTGGGAAAAGTTTTATCTAACTAAAACTTTCTTTTGGAATTTTAAATATAAAAGAAGTCTAACCATATTATACTAGATGAGAAATTCAGTGAAAAAAATTACATTTACTCTCATAACAAAATAATCATTGTTTTCATTATTTTGCTCTTTTATATCATTATGTTTTGGTTTTTATTCTTCCATTATTTTAATATAATCCAAGACATACATTATTTTAAGCCTCTGGTTTTAAAAAAATAACAACTCAGAAGTGCTTAAAGAGCAATTTAAAAATCCTTATTATTTCCTCATCCTTCTTCTTAAACCCACCTTCTTCCCACAAATAAGAGCTGTTAGCCTCTGAGCAAGTGTGGTACTCACACTTATTGTATAGATTTATATAGAGCTATGTTTTTTTTATTTTGAAGAGAGTAAAACACACTAGAACAGAACAAAGCAAATCAGAACAGAACAATGCAAGCAACATAGCACTTCATAACAGGACAACCAGATATCAATGGTAGCTACCATAATGTCTCTTTTCTTTGAAATGGTTGAGCAGAACTTCACACACAATAATATCAAACATAACAAAATAATATAAAATCATTCAAGAGAATGAAAGTATTACAGGACATTCAAAACCAAATAACAAGAAATGAACAATGGCTACTATAATGTCTCGTTTTCCTTAAAAAATTTGTATATACCATCACACATAATAAAATTTAATAAGACACAACAGGAGAGAACCAAGCAAAACAGAAGAACAAAAGTGTGGTAGGATTTCAAAGCAAGATGACAGTAAATCAGCAATGACTGCCAATATGTCTTGTTTTCTTTAAAATAGATGTTCACACCATCACAAATATAAAATCAAACAATACAGAATAAAACCGATCCAACCAATAAATGAAAATATTATAAGACTTCAAAGCAATATAATGGGAAACCATGATTACCATAAAATCTTATGTACTCTTACCATTTCTTACACTAGGGAGACTATAAAGTATTTACACATGTGAGTTTCATTTATTTCACTTATGAGTATGGTCTCAAGTTACATCCATTTGTTTATAAATGTCTCAATGTGATCATTCTTTATAGCTGAATAGTACTTTATGAAAATACCACATCTTTTTTATCCATTCCTCAGTTGATGGGCATTTAGGTCATTTCCAAGATCTGGCTATCAAATTGTGCTGCTATAAACATGGGTGCACATATATCACTGTGACATGATGTTTTCAATTCTTCTGGAAATATCTCAGAAGTGGAACAGCTGGGTCAAATAAGACTTCCAGTCACAGCTTTTTGAGGAACCTCCAGACTGACCTCGACAGCAGCTGCACCAGTCTGCATGCCCACCAACACTGCAGAAGAGTTCCTTTTTCTCTGCAGCCTCTCCAGCATTTGTTGTGGGTAGTTTTCTTTATACTGGCCATGCTTTCTGGACTGAGAAGAAATCTCAGTGTGGTTTTAATTTGCATTTCTCTAATGATTCATGATGCTGAACATTTTTTCATGTATTTATTTTCCATTTGCATTTTTTCATCTGAGAACTGTGTATTCATCTCAGATGCCCATTTTTGGATTGGGTCTTTGAATTTTGGGGATCTGCTCTTTTTCAATTCTTTATATGTTCTAGACAGAAGAGGGACAGTTCACTAAGATCTTTTCCCAATTTGTCAGTTTTCTTTTCACTATGCTGGAGATTTCTTTCAATATGCAAAAATTCTTTAATAGTACATGATCCCAGTTATTGAGTCTGTGAAGTATTTCATGTGCAGTTTGATTCTTCTTCATGAATTCTCTACGTACCTCCTACATCTTCAAGATTTCTACCTACTTTGTCTTCCAGCAGATTTAGTGTTTATTTTAATATTTAGATCTTTGATCCATTTAAACTTTAGTACATGATGATAGTTTTAGTTTTAGTTTAGTTTTAGTTCTAGTTTTTGGCATATGGAGAACCAATTTTCCGACACTATTTACTAACGAGACTATCTTTCTTCTAGCAAAAGTATTTGGCCCCTCTATAAAAGATAAGGTGGCTGAGTGTGTTTGTAGTTGTAGTTGTATTTTCTAATCTATTCCAGTGATCTTCAGGTCTGTTTTTATTCCAGTACCATGTTGATTTTATTACTGTAGCTTTGTAGTATAATTTCAAGTCAGGGATGGTGATGCCTCCTGCTTTGTCTTTGTTGTTTTGTTGCCTTTGCTATTCTAGGTCTCTTCTTGTTCCAGATGAATTTTAGGAGTGATTTATCTAGATCTGTGAGGTATGCTAGTGGTATTTTGATGGGGATTGCATTAAATCTGTGTAACAATTTTGGGAGAATGGACATTTTCACAATATTTTTTCTTCCTATCCATGAACAAGGGATGTCTTTCCATTTTCTGTGGTCTTATTCAATTTCTTTTTCAGTGTACTATAATTTTCCCTGAATAGATCTTTTACTTCTTTTGTTAGTTTGATTCCTAAGTGTTTCATTTTTTGGTATGCTATTGTGAAGTGTGTGGTTTCTCTTATTTCTCTCTCAGTGGTTTTGTTGTTAGTGTATAGGAATGCTATTGATTTTTGAGTGTTGACTTTGTATCCAGCTATAAAACTGAATTTATTTATACTAGGAGTTTTTCAATGGAGTTTTGGGGGTCTTCCACATAGAGTATCATGTCATCTGTAAATAATGACAATTTAACTTCCTCTTTTCCAGTCTTTACTCCTTGTATTTCTCCCTCTTGTCTAATTGCGCTGGCTAGTGTTTCCAGTAATATGCTGAATAGGAGTGGTGATAGGGGACCTCCTTGTCTTGTGCCTGATTTTAAGGTAAAGGTTTTTGGCCATTTAATATAATTCTAGCTGTTGGTTTGTCATACATGGATTTTATCAAATTGAGGTAAAGACTATCTATTCCAATTTTCTGTAAAGTTTTTATCATGAATAAGTGTTGGACCTTATCAAAAGCTTTTTTTTTGCATCTATAGAAATGATCACATGGTTCTTATTTTTGGCTCTATTGATATGGTGGATTACATTTATTGATTTACATATGTTGAACCATCCCTGCATTCCTGGGATGAATCCTACTTGGTCATGGTGTATAATCTTCTTGATTTGCTGCATTCTGTTTGCCAATATTTGATTGAGAATTTTTGCATCTATGTTCATTAGGGAGATTGGCCTGTAGTTCTCTTTTTCAGATGGGTCTTTCTCAGGTTTTGGTACTAGAGTAATATTTGCTTCCAGGAATGAGTTAGGAAGAATTGCTTCCCTTTCAATTTCACTGAAGAGTTTCAGGAGTGTCAGCATTAAGTCTTCTTTGAATTTCTTGTAAAATTCTGCAGTGAATCCATCTGGGTCTGGGCTCTTCTTTGTTGGTAAGGATTTAATTACGTTTTAGATTTCATTAATTGAAATTGGATTATTCAATAGTTTTACATCTTCTTGACCCAGCCTTGGTAATTCATATGTTTTTAGGAATTTGTCCATTTCTTCTGTGTTATCAAACATATGAGAGTAGAGGTTTTCAAAATAAGTGTTGATGATCTTCTGTATTTCCACAGAGTCTGTAGTGATTTCATCCTTTTCATTCCTTATTGCATGAATTTGGGTATGCATTCAGTTCTGTTTTTTCTTTGCTGATTTTCTGTCTCGTTGGTCTTTCCCTTTGTGTTAATGGTATGTTAAGGTCTCCTGTATAATTGTGTTATTGTTCATTTGACTTTTCATTTCTGTTAATATTTGTTTTATATAGCTGTGTGCTTTTCTTTCCTTTTTAAAATAAGATTGGCTAGGGGCTTATCAATTTTATTTATTCTTTCAAAGAACTAACTCTTTGATTCATTGATTCTTTGTATTGTTTTCTTAGTCTCTATTGCATTAATTTCTGCTCTGACCTTTATAATTTCTTCCCTTCTTTTGGCTTTGGGCTTCACTTGCTCTTCTTTTTCTAGATGTTTGAGGTGTAGCATCAGGTTGTTTCTTTGTGTTCATTCTGTTTTCCTGATGTGGGAATTCACTGCAATAAATTTTCCTCTGAGGACTTCTTTCATTGCACCACATAGATTCTGGTAAGTTGTATTTGTATTTTAATTTCCTCATCAATATTGTTTAATTTCTTCTTTAATTTCCCCTGTGACCCACTGATTGCTCAGAAGTGTATTTTTCAATTTCCATGTGTTTGTGAGGTTTTTGCAGTTTCTTTTATCATTAATTTCTAGTTTCATGGCACTATGATCCAATAACATGCATGGGATAATTTCAATTCTTTTGCATTTACTTAAGCATGTTCTGTGGGCTAGTATATGGTCTATTTTAGAGAATGTCCCATGTGCTGCTGAGAAGAATGTATATTCTGATGTCATTGGGTGGAACATTCTATATATGTCTATCAAGTCCATTTGTTCACGGGTATGATTCAGTTCTGTTTTTTCTTTGCTGATTTTCTGTCTCGTTGGTCTTTCCCTTTGTGTTAATGGTATGTTAAGGTCTCCTGTATAATTGTGTTATTGTTCATTTGATTTTTCATTTCTCTTAATATTTGTTTTATATAGCTGTGTGCTTCCAAATTTGGTGCTTAGATATTTAAGATTGTTATCTCTTCCTCTTGAATTTTTTCCCTAACTAGTATATAGTGACCTTCTTTATCTCTTTGGATCTGTCTTGGTTGGAAGTTCACATTGTCTGCAAACAGAGTTCCTACCCCTGCTTTTTTGAGGTTCCTATTGCATGGAATATTGTTTTCCATCCTTTGATTTTCAGTCTATGAGTTTCATTTTGGGTTAGATGGGTTTCCTGTATACAGCTTATGATTGGATGTTGTTTCTTGATCCATTCTGCCACTCTGTTTCTTTTAATTGGTGAATTAAGCCCATTTACATTAATGGTTATAACTGATATATATTGGTTTACTTTTGACATGTTATCTTTCTGCTTTTGATTCTTTACTTTTCCACTCTTTTTAATTATTTACCTTAGTTAGTGTTTTTTCCTGTCTGTCTAAAATGTCTTTCAGTATTCTTTGCAGGATTGGTTTGGTGGTCATGAAATTCTTCAGCCGTTCTTTGTCATGGAAGTATCTTATTTCTCCATACATTTTGAAGGACAGTTTTGCAGGGTACATCAGTCTGCGTTGGAAGTCGTTCTCCTTTAGGATCTGAAATACTTCACTCCATGCTTTTCTTGACTTCATTGTTTGTGTTGAGAAGTCTGCTGTGATTCTGATAGGTTTTCCTTTATAGGTGATCTGTCTCTTCTCTCTAATAGCTTTTAATATTCTGTTCTTATATTGGATTTCTAGGATGTTGATTATTATATGTCTGGTGTACTTTCATTTTGGTTATGGCTCTTTGGAGTTCTATATGCTTCACTGATCTGTATGTCAGTTTCCATTCTCATGTTTGGGAAATTTTCAGCTATTACTTCTGTAAATAGCCTCTTGATATCATTTGTGTTATCCCCTTTTTCATTTATCCCTATCTCAATCTTATGTTGTTTTTCTTTGCATCACCTTGCAGTTATTGAATTGTTACTTTCTGATCCCTCATTATTTTTAAAAGATCTTTCCTTTCCTGTTCACTAGCTGCAATCTTGTCTTTGAGGTCTGAAATTCTACCTTCACTTTTGTTAAGGTGGTTTTGCCAACTTTCAATGGAATTTTTTATTTCCTGTATATCTCTTTGAATCTGCTTCATGCCTTCTATTCATTTCTTATATCATTCATTTAGAGTTTCCATTTTTTCGCACTGTTCCTCTAATTTTTTAACTATGTCTTCTTTAGATGTGTTCAGCATTTCTTTCATTACATTTATCATTTCTTCTTTTACCTGGGAGATTATTTCTGATTTGAGTTCTTTTATAGCTTCCTGGAGTTCTTTTTTTACTTCAGTTATTATCATTTCAGCCATTTCAGGTGTATGGCTTACATTTTTTTTCTATGTACATGGCTCCCAGGCTCACTTGGGATGGGCTGGAGGTTTGATGTTGCATTTTGGTCTTTTGTTTTGTCATTTTTCTACATTTCTGGGTTTCAAGTGATGTTCCAAAACTTCCCCCGTGCATGCTGCAAATCACCTCGTGCATCTTCATCTCCTGGGACTGAATGGAGTTTGCTGAGTGTGGTCCAGTCAGGCCCATGGGGCCTCCCGTGCATCCTCCAGTGATTTAGGACACTGGGCAGGGTCTTAATTGCTGGCTGTGATGGTCAAAAGCTTCCCCTGTACACACTGGAAATCACTTCACATGCCTTCAGCTCCTGGGACTGAATGCAGGTCACTGGGTGTGGCCCAGTCAGGTCCCAGGGACCTCCCATGCATCCTCCAGTGCTTTAGGACACTAGTTAGGGTCTCAGCCACTGGGAGTGATGGTCCAAAGCCCTCCCCAAGTGCACTGGAAATCACCTCATGCACCTTCAGCTCCCAGGACTAAATGAAGGTCACTGGGTGTGGCCCAGTCAGGCCCACGGGAACCCCACCCACCATCCTAAAATAACAGGGGGACACACAGGATGGCAGTGATGGTACAAGGCTTCTTCCGTGTGCACTGGAAATCGCCTCATGCACCTTCAGTTCCCAGGACTGAATGAAGGTCCAGAGCTATGTTTTTAAACTGCAGATATTTTGCTTCTTTTGTTTAAATAAAATTAGGTCATGTTGTGCAAAGTGTTTAGCAACTTGATTTTGTTCAAAGACAAGGTCTCACTGTGTTGCCCAGGTTGACCCTAAACTCCTGGGCTCGAGCAATCTTTCTGCCTCAACTTCTAAGCAAACAACTGCATACCACCACATCCAGCTTGTTTTATTGTTGTTTTTTTAACTTAACATACATTTTTTAACGTAATATATGTTAGAAATAGCTGCATAATATCAACTCAGTCTTTTTAATTGACTATGTAATATTCTTATTATACAATAAATCAAAATTTAACTCAAATGCATCCTTTGTTAGACATTCAGATTGTTTCCACTCTTCATTCTAAAAATAAATATCTTATAAGCAGCATATAAACTGTACATATGTCTTTGTGTAATGTTCCACAATATAGATTCCTGGAAGCATGAGTGGATATTTTATATTTTTATATTATAAATTATAATAAATACTGTCATATTACCATCCAAAGAGATATATATAATATTCATTTAAAATTATGTATCTTACCCTTTCCAAAATTGTGTGATATTTAGCATGTAGATATGAAGATTTAAAATACTTTACTTCTCTATTTATAGATTTTTTATTTAATGTCCTCTACTTTTCCACCCATATGAAAAATGAAGATGTGAAACATTCTCTAGACTTACAGGTTCTTAGTGTTTTAGGTGATGGTTTCCAAGCATGACTTATCATTTATGAAAATGCTTCAATTCCTTTCCAATTTTATGTTAGTCCCATCTATTGCATTTCCCCACTCACTAAATTTTACAGGAGAATCTAGGGAAGTGTCTTAGTTACTTTTTCTCACTGCTGAGACAAAATAATTGACAACCAAATTTCAAAGAGGGAAGGTTTATTTAGCTACAGTTTGCAGAGGTTTCATTTTGTGTTAGTCAGTGCTTACAAGAGCTTGCAGGGCTGGGGCAAGATTTCTGAGTAGACTGCACATGCTTTGAATCAGATTTAATGCAGGACACAGAAATTTACAAGCTTGGCCTATAGCAGCCACCCAGAGTCAAATGCAGAAAAAGTACAAAGGATCTATCTTAGAGAGTAGAAGGATTTGGCCAAAGACTTGGAGCCCATGGCAAGCAGGATCCTATAGTTGTCCACATTGGGAAACCAAATGATCCTCTATAGAAAACTGAGGGGTCTGCACTAGAGATCAAATGGTTGCCACTAAAAGCTAAAGCATCTGCACTGGCAGATGAAAGCCTGGAGCTGGAACCTGAAGAATGTGTAAGAAAGCCAGATGACACCCAAGGCAAAGGCAAAGACCCAAACTCCTCCAAAGAAAACAGCTAAAGCTCTTCCAAGAAAAATCAGCTGAAATCCTTCCCTCCCATTCTCCCTTTCTACCACTCCAACTGCAATCCTCCTTGAAGTGTGTTTTTCACACCCAGAACCATGCTGACTCAATTCAGCTGGGCATTCCTCACTCAGATTGACAAACAATCAACCACCTCACAGTCCAAAATCAACTGGCTCCACAGCAGGGTGACATGGTAGAGGGGCATCTCAGAGGAGAAGCAGTCTATGGCAGGCAGAAGACAGCAAAAGCAGAAAGTGACAATAGCAGTTTCTTTCTCACCTTTTATATTCTATCTGGGGCATCTGGCTTTGGGCAGGTACCAAATGAATGGGTGGACTAATTTAGTAATCACACACCCTTAATCCCAGCATCACACACTAGATCCAGCCACCTCTGAAAAAGCCACACCTATGACTGCTTGCAGCTTTGGGGTGCATCTAGACACAAGCCATAAGGGGAGGTTGAATGTTTTTTCTTGGTTTGGTTTGGTTTGGTTTGGTTTGGTTTGGTTTTATGAAACAGCATCTCACTATGTAATTCAGGGGGGCCTTGAACTCACTTTGTATCCCACACTGGCTCTCAACTCCTCCTGCCTCAGTCTTCTGAATGCTGGGATTACAGGCATGTGCCACCATACCCAGTCTGAATATTTTTTTCTATATGTAACTTTTCTGAACTTCTTTATGTTAAGACTATGAAGTCTTTTGTCCATCTATTAAGAATGTGAATTCCTTAATACAACTATTAACATTATATAGGAACTATGAAAAACCCTATAGAGCTTCCTAAAAATACAACTAAAGGTAGTCCTAAAAATAGAGCTACAGTATGATCTAACAGTCCCACTTCCTGCTATATACCCAAGGTAAATGAAATTAGTACCTTGAAGAGCTATGTGAAACCCTATGTTCAACATAGTATGACTTGTAATAACTAAGATATGTAAAGAAAGCAACATATGCTATGACTATACTATATATCATATTTATATATTTATATATCATATATGCATACACATTTATGATGGAAAGTATTATATATATATACACACACACACACACACACAGACATAAAGAGAAGAAAATCCTACCATTTTTAACAACATGGATGAACCTATAGGATGCTATGCTCAGTGAAATAAACTAGACATGAAAAGACAAATACTATTTGATTTCATTTATATATGGAACCTAAAATAAAGTCAAACTCATAGAAACAGAGTAGAAAATGTGGTTTCCAGGGGGTAGGGTAGAGGGAACTGTGGAGAAGTAGATATGTTCATTAATTTAACCATGATAAGTTTTACACTGTCTATAGCAAATCAATCTGTACACTTTAAATACATTCAAGCTTTGTCATTTAAGTTTTAGTTTTGGTTGTTTGTTTGTTTGTTTGTTTTGGTACCGGGGATCGAACTCACAACCTTGCACTTGCCAGGCAGGTGCTTACACCACTGAGCTAAATCCCCAGCCTGTAAGTATTTTAAATTTAACAAAAACAGTTAAGCTTCTCTTTTGTTCTGTTTTTAAGAATTTCCCTTGGTTGCTCTTTTCATTTTTATTTTGACTATTTCCTTGTTCATTGTTACAATCTTATAATAAAAAAGCAATAATAATAAGTGATATTTTTGAATAGTGACTCTATGACAGCCATAATTAGCATTTTGCTGGCAAAGGAACTATGCATTTTATCAAATAAAACTGATAGATCTGTCTGTTCCTTATAATGTGTTCTCTTACTATGAAGCAGAGGGTCGATCTCCTTTTCAAAATTTTAATAATTACCTAATTAATTTTCTTCTATCTTTGAATAATTGTCATTCTAAACTCTCTAGATTTATCATGGTATAGAACATCAGGCATCCGCATGGATATATTTTCCCCAAATTGCTAGCACTTTTTTAAATGCTTATCACAAAAAAAATTTACAATGACACAAGAATAAATGCAAATAAGTGGCAGTTATGAAAAGAATAAGAGAAAAAGATCAAATAATTGTGTTCATAATAATTCCAAGGATAGGGACAGAACTTGACAAAATAAATGTGGAACTAAGCTGTAGAAACTTGTCCATATGTCTGAGAGCTTGTTTGGAGGTTCTAGCAGGGGAGCACAGCTGCTCATACCCCCTTGACCAAAGAACAGTCCTTCTCTATCAGAGTGGTCATCCTTTTCAACTGGGCACACACTTCTGGAAGGACACACAGAGCATTGAGGGAGGAAGGGGACACTCACCTAGCAGTCAGATCAGATGAAGCCACTCTGACCATCAGTGGGGTGACCAATGTCACAGATCACACCCACATCCCTGTCTACATACCTGATAAAGAAAATTTTCCCTTGTGTATTGCACTTGTGTGACATTGATGGTTCCCTATTTATATTCGTGATTTTTAAGCAGCACGCCTAAAAAACCCTCAATGCACTTTTGCAAATCACACATTCACTGTATTAATGAACTAGCTTTCTCCTACCCCACTTAGGACTTTTTAGGAAGATGACTTGAGCCAGTGTCTGTTTTACAGCCCCTATATTGCCTAGAACTGAATATCAGGACAGCTACTCTGTGTCCAGCAACCACTGATCAGCAAAGGTACTGAGGCCTTTTGTCTACTCCAGTAAATATTTCAGAACTTTTTCAGCCTATGTGGCAGACACTTCAGTAGGTGCTAGGTTGTCTGTGGCCACAAGAGAGAAAGTGTCTCTGCTTTCATGGAACCTGCATTCTGAAGGGCAGACTGCCCCTAAATAAAGTACAGTAGGAATTATAAGAACTCCAAAAGAAAAATGCACAGCAGGTAGAGAAGGTATCAATGACGAAATGGAGATATGATACTTGAAATGTTACCCAAAGCAGGAGTAAGTGTTAAGTAACAGGAAGAGGCAGAGAGAGGAAACAATTCAAGAAAACTCCTTGATGTATTCTTATGCGCATCTTTCAAATTATCATCACAGTGCCTCCCAGAGGAAGTCAGCAAAAGAAAGTGAAGTGGAGAAACAGTGGAACAAAGATGTAACTTTATAATATCAAAGAAATTAACTGAAAAAGAAAGAATTTTAGTTATTTCTTGCTGCTGTGATTAGGAGATACTGCCTGCCTTAACAGTGTTCTTATGCTCCAGTCTACCCCTGCCCCTGTCCTTGGCAGCTTTGGCCACACTGAAATCCTAGGTTTCTGTATAACTCACCAACATTAGCATATCTTCCTGTCTCTAAGATGCCTGCAGCAATATGGACATGAATAATGCAGTGTCTTAAGCTCACAACAACAACAACAAAAAAGAGTACTTTCTACAAAATCATAGAAAGAGAAAACTCTGTGCATATCTAACCCTACTCAATTTTCATTTCCACCTCTCTTACCATGACAACATATATCCAAAGCAAATACCAAAAATATGTCCTTTTTACACAGGATATATGGGAAGAATGAGTCTAAAAGACCCACCCACATGGAGGATTCTTGTCCCCAGAGGGGATGCTTGAATTCTTGACTTTGTTTCATGGCTCTGGGCCTGGAATGACACCTATGCAGGACCATTGCAAATGTCTTAGTTGGATTCAGGAGCTCCTGGGAAGCTGGTATTCCCAATCCTCAGCATTTATCAACAAAAGAATATAAATTGTCTGTCATTACTTATCACCAGGTTTCTATATGTTGAACATGAAAAAGAACTTATTGGCAGGGAGAGAAGAAGAAGATGAACAAGGAGAAGAGGAAGAAAAAGAAAAATACAGGCCATGGAACGATGCAGTTGTGTCTCTCCTCCTTCCAGATATCCTCCTTTATAGACCTATCTTCAATAGGTCTGCAGTAGTGAGGTGGTAATTTTGATTCTATTAAAAAAATCAATTGCTTTGGTTTGTCATAGTCCAAAATGAAGTGATCTTTCAAAATGAGTTTCCTGTGTATAGAACACTCAGGTTGCATTCCTTATTGTGAAGATCAACGCAATTTTCTGTGCACTTTTTTCAGCTGCAATAAAGGCCCTTTTTCCAGTGGAAAGATGGATTGAAATCACTCCCTGAAATGCCGCGCACCATCAGGCAGGCACACTCTCATTGGAGAGGAATCTTCAGTCCTCAGCAGGGTGCTGAGTGTCAGGGGCTCCAGGCTTGATCACCATCCTACACATTGTCTTGACAGATGGCTGTCTTTGGCACCTCAGCAAGTAAACAGCAGCACCAATGGCGATGGCCATGATTACTTCCTCATCTAGCCTGCCAAACTATAAGAAAGAGGTTTGTCTTGTCTTTAAAAAAAAATGTAAACACTGTTCCTTATTTTTAATTCTTTTTGTCGTTCAAAATAGATCTTCCAGAGGTCATATTCAAAGTTTTGATTCTTTAATGCATGTGCTTTGCAGAACACATCAATAGAGGACTCGTAATTTGTTAGGAAGAAATAGTGTTTCCGGTTTGCGAGTTGTCCTGGTGATCTCCAAAGCAGAGCTGGGCCCTCCCAAGGCTGGGAAGGAGTGCTGGCAGAGACTGTCACCCTTACAGGGGGAAAAGTTTGCAAACCACCCCATGCTCCCCAGGGTGACCTAGGTGTCATCTTACCCCCAAATAAGAGCCAAGGGTGTGAACAGTGCAAGTCAGTGTAATAGCAAACACAGTCTAAAGAACAATTGGTGTTACTTACTACCTGTGTGATAACAGACAAGTGGTTAGCCTTTCTTTTCCTCATCTGTGGAACAGAGACACTGTGTAATTTAAATTACATGTTCACAGGGCTTCGTGTACAGCAAGCACTCCTCAAATGCCATTCTTCTCACTACCTATTGCAGAAAATAAGAAAGTTTTCAGTGTCACACAAGACTGTTATTATTAGTATACAAAGTTAATATTGTCATTCTCTTAAAGTCATATGTGACAGACACAACAAAAACATCTATTTCTTTTCATCTCTCTTTTTTTAAACATCTATTTGTACATCTCTAAGTTAGATTGGTTGATTTGGAAGAAATGGACAGTAAAAAGAAGAAATTCTTCTAGGGCAATACCCAAAAGAGGAATAGCTGGGTCAAATGGGACCTTTAATCCTAAAGCTGAGAGAAACCTCCACACTGATCTCCACAGTGATTACACCACTCTACACTCCCAACAGCAGTGGAGAAGGGTTCCCTTCCCCCCACAGTCCCACCAGCATTTGTCATTGCTTGATTTCTTGATAATAACTATTCTTTGCAGAGTGAGATAGAATTTCAATGCTGTTTTAATTTGCATGTCTCAAATGACAAATGACATTGAACAGTTTTTCATATATTTATTTGTCATTTGTATTTATTCAGCTGAAAAGTGTATGTTTATCTCAGATGCCCATTTTTGGATTGGGTCTTTGAATTTGGAAGGTTTGATTTTATTGGGTTCTTCATATGTTCTTGATAGTAATCCTTTGAGAAACAGCAAGCAAACAATTTTTTCCCACATTGTGGGTTGTCTCTTTACTCTGTGGGTGGTTTCTCTTGCTCTGCAAAACTTCTTAATAATATGAGATCTGAATTGTTGATTCTCTGTGATACTTTGTGTGCAATCAGGGTTTTATTCATAAAACATCATATCACAGTGATATATGTGTACCCATGTTTATAGTGGCACAATGTATAATAGCAAGATCTTGTAAATAACCCAAATACCCATCAACCAAGGAGTGGGTAAAAAAAATGTGGTCTTTTTATACAATGGAATATTACTCAGCTATAAAAAGGATAGGCCAAGGGTATAGCTCAGTGGAACAGCACTTACCTGGCAAGCATGAGGTCCTGAGTTCGATTGTCAGTACCAAAAAAAAGGAAGAAAAGAAAAGGATGAACTGGAGAGTTTCACAGGTAAATGAACTCAAGTCCATACTCATAAGTGAAATAAATCAGACTCACATTAGTAAACACCATATTGTCTCTCTAGTATGAGAACCTGAAAGACTAAATAAGATATTATAAATGTATATTAATTCCAGAAATAATGTTGTTTGCCTTCCAAAGGTTTTTTTCCTTCTCAGAATTGCTTTAATGATTCAAGTCTTTTGGATTTTCGTATCAATTTTAGAAAACCTTGCCAATTTAAAAAAACTGAAATTTTCATTAGACTTAGATTATTAGATGCTTTTTGGAAAATTATTATCTTCAAGTGTTTCACCTTAAAATGTATTTTTTGAAATCTTCAATTTCTCTGTAATGATTCCTAGTTTTAAGTAAATTTCATGGTAAGATTTATCACTTTTATATTTTAATATAAATTTATATTTATTTTATA
>PVJX010004713.1:0-13537 GCA_004027295.1 Dolichotis patagonum
TTAAAGAGAAAAAAAAACCAAACAAAACAGAATAAAGGGTAGCAACAATACAGAATTCCAAGGAAAAAAGGAAAAGAACCAAAAAAAACCCACTAAGAAATCATTACTTGACAAATTATGTACTGACATCTTGGAAATAGTTGTTCAAATTACATAATTAAAACATGCAAAGTAGACATTCAAACAGTGAGACTGCTAACAGTTCTGCTCCATGATCTGACAAAAACAGCAATATGGTCATCCATCTTACACACTCAAACATACATGCAATTATATCAAAAGGGTAAAATTAAACACAACAAAACAGAACAAAGCAGGTAACAAGAAAGCAATGTAAGAGACATAAATTTCAAAGCTAGACAATCAGAGATATTCACTCTCTATCATACTGACTCTTGTTTTCTTCCAAATAGTTGTTCATATTGTTACATACAGGGAATTCACGTGAAACAACATAGTATGGAACTGATCTAAGCAGTACGAGGAGGGCATTTCAAGTCTTCAAGACCAGACAATAGGGAAGCCAAGAATGGCTGTCATCCCTCATTATCTTTAAAAAGCATGAAGTGAGTTCTCTTTCCCAGAAACTCCTTGTGTTTGTTGACTCTGAAAGGGACAGAAAGAACTGTGAGTTGGTTTTTCTAGAGGGCTGAGTCAGTAGGAGTTTGGAGTTAACATAGAAGGCAGTGACTGTCTGTTTCCTCAGGAGATAAAGAGCTTAGTTCTGAGCAGAGATCAGTTATGCTCTCCATCTTGCAAATCACAAAAGAAAAACAATCCAGAAAAAATGGATTTGCAAAGATTATGAATATAAATGATGGCCTGGCAATATTTAACACTGAACAAGGTTGTAGGCACGTATGGTTTTGTTTATCCATTTGTACCCAAGTTTAAATGATATTTATTAAACGTTTTTTAAACCCAGCATTCTGCTAGGTGAGTGTGGAAAATGAGTGTGTGTTTCCTGCTCTCAGAGACCTTCTGAGTGTCACACACAAAAATGCAAAAGGACAAAAATAATGAATACTGTAATTGAGATGCTCCTATTTTCAACTCAGATATATTTCTAATTAATGTAAATATTTTAAACTACCTACCTGGAAATCAGTTGCCTTTGCCACTTAAAATCTATTTTCTGGACTTTTGGACTTAAGATGAGTATGTGAAATTAATCTCTTCCCTTTGACAATTAGTCTGAGAACACAGGAATATGGAAAAGCAGACTCCATCTTGCATGAAACCGTTTTCCATAAAATGAAATACCTAACTTCCGACTAGGGCAGCTTGAAGATAGAAGACCAATATAATGGTCAGTGACTAGGCAGAGTAGTCCCTTGGATGCCTGATTGCCCTGAAGAACTTCATAAAAGCCCAAATATTAAAGGCATTTGGTTTTGCAGATGGTGGCAAGCAAGTAGTGACTGAAAATGGGAGGATGTATTGAAAGTGTACTGAACACCTGTCTCTGCACATCTCTAGGACTCTCCCTTCATGACCCCTCACAAGGTGAAAATAATGACCTCTGGAAGAACACGACAATGGAGCACTCAGACTGGATACTGCAGGCACAGATACTCAGGGGAGATATGAATGGGATGGAGCCAAGTGAAAGCCTGCTGTCTACAAGAAGATCCTCATCTCTGTGTTACTTCCAATCCAAAGCTCTTACAAGCAGATTTAGACCAGCTTTAGCATTAGCCCCACATCCTTACTGAGAGAAAGTGAACTGTCCCCAGAAAGATCTGCTTGGGTAGACAGATGACAGGTCTCAAACATTCACATACATTTCCAGTCATCTTTTACTAACACACACACACACACACACACACACGAGAATGGAAGTTAAGGATCACCAAATATTTCAGCAAAGTCATTAATCTGAGAAACAGAGAGAAAGTAAAAGATACTAGAATAAAAGAATAAAAGGATCTGGCAAGTACAACATCCTAGTTCAATTTCTGGTACAAGAAAATGGATAAAAGGAGAGGATTGAATAAATAAAGACAACGCAAAGAGAGGAAGAAAACAAAATCTTAAAAAATATCTTGAAGTAGGTAAGAGAAAATGATGTATTTCAGAAAAAAAAGGAAGAGGTACCTATGAAAATATTTTGTGAAAATAAAAACTAGGGTAGTAGAAAAAATAGAGACTTACAAAAATAAAATGGGGGAGAGACCCAACAACAATCATGGCAACAAACAATAAAGAGTAAATATCTGGAGGTAAACAATAAGAAAAACGTTCTATCAGGCAGCCCCATTAACTGATTAATTAAAACTCTAGAGAAAGAGAATTTAGCAATAGTGAGAGATTACACCTTGGTTTGCATACCCTCAGAAACTGACTCTTTAAACATGGATCTGAGCTGGAGTAGTTTTGGAGAGGCCCTTCTAGGAACAATGACAGGACTGTAGGAAATGAAACAGAAAAGTATGACAGCGTGGATTGTAAATGTCCCCACAGCCCATGTACTGGATGCTTAGTTTCCAACTAGGAGGTGGTGGAATCTTCATAGGCTGAGGCCTGTTGGGAGGTCTTGGGGACATGCACTAAAGGGGTGGAACACCCAACACATCTTCTGCTGTCTTCTCCCTTTTGCTTCCTGAGGTAAGTAGCTTGGCTCTACCATGAGCTCCCCACCATGATGCACTACCTTGCCACAGGCCCAAAAGAAATAGGTCCAGTTAATCATGGGCAGAATTCTCTAAAACTTTCCAAGCAAACTTTTCTTCTTCACAAAAGTTTTCTCATATATTTTGTTACAATAGGAAAGCTAACACAAAAGTTAAAATAAAAAAGCTCATAAAATATCTGTCATGAAGACAATTAGAGCTCAGTGAGTTGGGCAATGTAGGAGACAGTGCAGAATACACATGAGAGTCACCAAAACAAAACCAAGACAAACTGTTACTCCACTACTTCTTTTATGCTCCCATTTGAGGGTGGTTTCCACAGACACCTAGCTCATTCTCATGCAGGCCAGACCTGCTCCTTGTGATCTAAGAGAACACTGAGTCACAGAGATCACAGCCAGTAGCTATAGAGGTTTCTTAGGGCTCCTGTAACAAATTATCACAAACTGGGTGACTTAAAAGAACTGATACTTGTTTTGTCACAGTTCAGGAGGTCTTAAGTCTAAAATCAATACCTCAGCAGGGCTGGTTCCATCTGAAAGCTCAGAGGGAGAAATCATGCCAAGTTTCTTCCTTAGCTTCTGGTGCCTGCTACAATTCTAAGCATTTTTTGGCTTTAGAGACACATCAGTCCAATCTCTGCCTCTGGAGCTTGTCACATTGTCTTCTCTGCGTCTCTCTAGGGAGCCTGTCCCTTTTCAAAATAAGAACCCCGCCAGTTGGATTTACTCCAAGCCAGAATGAGCTCACTAGATCTTTCGATGCTCCTACCTTCAACTCCTTTGTTCCTAAACAAAATCACATTTTTAGGTCACAGGTGGGATGTGAGCGGTGGGGACACTATTCGGTTCCCTACAGTAGTTTTCTGCATGGAGGTGAATACCAATGTGATGTGATCTAGAAAATATCAATATTCACAACAAAAATTGTCCAAGAATAGTGTAAGGAAATTATTAAGGTCTTAAAAACATGAGTCTGGAGGTCTAAAGATTTCACTAAATATATTTCTTATAATAGAGGTAAATGGATGTACACTAAAGTATACCATCATGAAATTTCAGAAGACCAAGCATAAAGAGCACAACACTCCCCAAAATGAATGAGAGTACACTTCACACGCAGGGACATGTGCACGCGCGCACACACACACTTCTATACACACACATACATCATATATCAAATATATAGCAGACACCAGGATGACATCAGAGTTCTCAGTACAGCATTAAAGCAAAAATACCATGAAACTACAGTTTCAAAGGGAACACATATTTTCAAACTATACTTTTAGCTTTTCAAGCTATCAATAAAATATAAAATAGGGAAATATTTTTGCAGACTTTCGTTTCAAATAAATACTTTCAATGAATATTGTTTCTTTGATTCAGCCAAATTTAAGAACAGACTAAGAGGATGGGAGCCCAGAACAGACCTCCAGCCCAGATCCTGACAAAGATACAGCCCAGATCAAGGTTTTCAAAACATTAGCCAAAACAAAACAGGATTTAAGGCAAAAGAGACCTCAGCCCAGGGTAGAACAGAACAGTGGACCCAAGGAAATACTATGCTCTCAAGACAAAAATTGAAGCTAGGAGGTTGCAACTTTTGCCTTAGAAAATTATTCTGAAAAACGTGTTGAAGAGTTACTTAGAGGTGTAGGGTTCATCAATGCACATAAAACTAAGCAATAAAAAATCAGTTGAAACTCCAGGTGCAAAAAAAAAAAAAATGGTGGAAGAAATTAAATGCAATGGCAGTGCACCATTGGCTGAACTTGAGAAATAATTAGTCAGAATAATGAAAGCACTGATGTATAGTTAATAAATTTACAATAATTATTTTCAAATAAATGTGATAAACTGAAATCATCAAATAATAGTATGCTTAAAGAAGTTGATGGACTGTGTCTACATTTGAGAATTTGAGAACAAGCTTACACATCTTAAAGAAGAAATATAGAGCAATAATCAGAAGAACAGCCAAGTTTAATGTTGCTGCTCCTCAGGAGACCAAGAGACATTAGGAGAATGTCTTGAGGGTGTTGGATGTGTCTTGGTGACTTTAGGTTTTGATTTTTCTCTGTTGAGTCCCAGATTTCTCCAGCTCTCCTACTAACCCTGAGAGCAGTCGCAGGATCTATCCTTCCTTGCCACATCACCTCAAGGATAGTCTCCTAATCCACTGTGACCAAAAAGTCTGTTACAACCAAGAGCACAGGCAGGGCACACCTTGGTATGTGGATCTCCTCCACGCAGCTCCTCTGCATAGCCGTCCGCAGTGCACAGCCTGTCCTGCGCTAGAGCAGCAAGGTGCCTGCTGTGGTACAGGTCAGCCACCCGGGGGCTGCCTCCCCAGGTTACCTCATTCCCAGCTTCCTGGCATACTCCAGTCACACCACACTTCTTGCAGCTCCCTTGTTCTCCTCCTACTCTGGTGCTCCTTGCCCCATGCTTTTTAATAACCTCCTGGCCAGTCTTCCTTAGTCAAGACTCAGTTCCCTTCCTCAGCCTTTTCCTGTTTAGTAGGTTGCTCTGAATAGTCCTCAGCTGCGGAACTCTATATTAGCATTTAAAACCTCGGATTGTGGCTGTGATTAAACCTGTATGTTTTCCTTTAGACAGGGAGCTTCCTACAGACCGGAAATGTGAATCAATCATCTTCTCATTCTTCGCACTCATATTAATGACTGACCTGAGCTTTGCCTGCATGTGGCAAAGATGAATGTTATTCTGGTGTTTCAGTTATCTATTGCAGCATAAAAAAACACCCCTAAGTACACTGCTTAAAACAGTAATGATTTATTCTTTTATCAAATTTAGATATAACAAGCAGACCCAGCTTCTTACTGCTTTATACGAGGTTGGCTGAGGTCACACACGTTATTCCATCGCAGAACCTGAAACACATAGGCCAGTTTCAATCTCATGTGTGATGCCTCTGTTGGCATTGCAGGAACAACAGGGCCTTGTTGGCCCCTCTATCCCAGCAGTCTCTCATTGTTTAATGTATAGTCTGAGTTCCTTTACATGTGACCTAGCACCCAAAAGAACAAAAACAAAAATTTAAGACCTCCTTCAGCATCTAGTGTCATTTCTGTCACATTCTACTGGTTACAGCAATGCATAGGGCCAGCCAGACCCAAGGACGAGAGAACAGTCTCACCTCTCAGCAAGGGTAGTGGTGAGAACATTGAAGCATGGAGAAGTTGTTGGCATCTGTCTTCACAAACCATCTACACTTGATGATTCAATCAGTTTGTGTAGTTAAGCCAGGTAATTCTGTTATCCTATCCTTAAAATAAAATATCTGTTTCTATGGATTAGATTATCATGAGATGAATTAAGAAGTTTGAGGCGGTGCCTTGTATTGCATAAGTTATTTTAATTTCAAACATAAAGTGCATGACTGAGCCAATTGATCAGGATATTTTAATAGTCATACCCAAACATGGTGTTGCTTCTTCACAAATTACAGGGAGATAAGTTGCTCTGGCAGAGAGCTAATGGAGAAAAAAGGCTATAATGTAACCTCACTGATAGCACAAACTTCCCATGAAAAATTGCTTTGTTGAAATTTCTGAAAATATTAACTATCTTCAACTAAAATTGAAAATAATATCCACATTTAAAATGATCCATTATATGTAGCCTTTCTAGCTTGGGACAGACTTTTACACATTAATTTTGTAGAGAATATGGGATTCTAACAGAAAAATTTATAGATATACCTGCATTTCAGACATGCCAATTATACTAATTAAAATATAGTATGGCCACAGCTTTTTAATTACTTTCCATCATTGCTGTAGTCAGTGAAGCTGGCTTTATTACCCACTATAATGCCTTGCTTGTAATAAATCTTCATAAAACCCGAGAAGAGTATCTAATTCTGAAATTCCAGTGACAGGCTTTGCTTGAAGGAGAGTAAGACAAACCTGACAAGACAAACAATGCAAATCAGACTATGTAGAATTTATGCTGTTTGTTACCTTTATCTGAATATCTTTTTAAAATTTTATATCTTTTTAATTCTTTATAATAACAACCTCTTGAACAGAACATTCAAGCCAGTGGATGAAGCTTAAGAAAACTGGAGAAAAAGTCTGAAATCTTGGGTTCCAATTTTGGGTCTGCAATTTTGGGTCTGGAACTTTCTAACTGTCCTCAGTCCTCATGCAAGTCACTTAAAGCCCCCAAGCCTTATTTTCTTTAGTCGCATGAAGCAAGCAGCTCAACTTTTTCCACAGATGAGAGAAAGATAATGAAAGTTACTTTGTTAAATGTACCTCTCTAAGCAGATGGGAGGAAAGAAACTGATGAAACAATAAATGAGATGGCAGAAACCATAAAGAATCAAAGGTAGGTTTGTACATTTCTTTAGTCATTTAATGTTTATTGAGTGTCTTGTATGTACTAGGCACTGTGTCGAGGGTTGGAGATTAGTGGTGAGTAAGACAGATGAGCCCCCTCATTCCACTGAAAAGGAGATAAATTAAATAAGAGAGTAAACAGCTGATGGCCACCACAGTAAGTGCTATAGTGTAAAAAAAAACAGAGCATTAGGAAAGACAGAAAGAAAGACAGCTGACTGGTCAATGTTCCTATAGGGAGGACCAAACCCGTGACGTGGGATGGAGTCAGATCGGCAGACAGAGGGATTTGCAGAAAGGCCCAAAGAAAGAAGCAACTTTGGAGAGACAAGAACAGAAAAGCACAGTGACGAAGAGAAGAAGACAGTGGGGTAAGGAATGGAGATGAGAGGAAAAGGGCGGGCTGTGCTGTGGTTGCTATCATTTGGCTGGATTTGTTTTATAATTAAGTTCATTGGTACAGTTTACATATGCATAATGTTCACATTTGTCACAGGAAATTTGTATCTGTATGTGATAGATCTTAGTTTCTCTTTTTTTCCAGTTCCCTTTCCTCCTCTTTAACCCTGCTACATCTCCTTACTTACAAAGCTTTGTTTCCATTTATCCCTTTTTTCTCATTTTTTTTCTTTTCCTTTCTGTTCCTCTCAATTCCCTTTTCCCTTTGAATGGTTCCTTCCTATTTCATAATATCTATTATACATTTTGTTTCTTATTTACACTTTCTGTTGCTTACACCAGGGAGACAATGCAATGCTTATATTTATATGCCTGATTTATTTCTCTTAAGAGTATGCTCTCAACATCCATCTATTTAGTTGTAAATGTCTCAAGTTTATCCTTCTTCTGGCTGAACAGTATTTCATTGTATTAAAAAATCTTTTTTTCCATTCTTGGATTGATGGGTATTTGGGTTGTTTTCAAAATTTAGCTATTACAAACTGTGCTGTTACAAACATGAGTGTTCATATAGCACTGCAGCATGATATTTTTAATTCTTTTGGGATTATACCAGGAAGAGTAACATCTGAGTCAAATGGAAACTCCAGTCCTAGAGATTTTGATAAATCTCCACATTGATCTCCATACTAGTTGCACCAGTCTATACTCCAGCAGTGGAGAAGGGTTCCTTTTTATACACACTCCTGCCAGCATTTGTTATTGGCTGATTTCTTGACAGCAGCCATTCTTTCTGTAGTGTGATAGAATTTCAGCATTGTTTTAATTCGCATTTCTTGAATTATCAGTGATGCTGAACTTTTTTGTGTATTTATTTGCTGTTTGTACTTCTTCTGAGTAGTGTCTGTTCATTTCAGTTGCCCATTTTTGGATTGGGTCTTTAAATTTGGGGGGCCTGATTTTTTTTCAGTTCTTTATATGTTCTAGATATTAGTTGGACATGGTCTGGCTTTGATTCCAAGTGCCATGGAAGATGAATGAAGTTTCTGAAGCAGGAGCATAATAGGGTTTGATGCTTTAGGAGTGACTTTGCTCAAGGCTAATAAGGTTGGAAAATGGAAAGAGGACACCAGGGCCCAGGAGAGTGCTATGGATAGCTCGGACACAGAGACTCGCAGAAACAGTGCGGATGAGACCGATTCTAGATACACATTAAAGGTGGAACAGACAGAATTTGTTGATAGAATGATTACAGTTGGGAAGCAAAAAAGAAGTCTCCAGGATCTCTGATTGGAGCAACTGTGGTGGCTAGGGTGGAGTTTCAAGTTGATTTCCTTTAGGATCTGTGCTGGGGATGGCCAGCATACCTCTAGGTGTGTCCGGGTGGTCATTGAGATGTAGCTTTGGGCTCTCTATCTGGTCCTTGGTCCTTTCCTCTCCAGCACTGTTCCTTTACTCTGCTACCCCGGGGTCATGAACTAAGCAGATTTTCTCCACCATGCCCTTCCACTGTGTCTGTGACATGGAGCCAGCCCATCATGGACCAAAACTATAACAAAATTAAACCTCTCCTTCTTTAAATGGTGGGTGCTAGGAATTGAGTCTTGGTAAAGATAAAGCAACTATTCTGTTCTGCTATTTTTAAAATGGGAAAACTAAAATAAATTTTTTAGAGAAATAAAAGTCCACCATTGTGGCACATTGAATTTGACATCCAAAGGAAGCTCTCAAGAAGACTATTGGCTGGAGAGTCAAGGTCAGAGAGAAGGAGATTTGAAAACCAGGAGCGGGGCACTCACACTTCCAAACACTGACTGACGCAGGCCAGCTGGAGATCTGCGGATCCTCACACAGCTGAACTGCAAGCCCATGGCTGACAGGGCCAGTGGTTTTGTTTTTGAGCCATGATCAAACCTTTACCACTTCCTCACAAAAACTGGTAACTCATTCACCAGCTCTATTCATACATCACTGATTTGATGGTGGGGCAGAATCTTCAGAGAGATGCAGTGTTGCTTGTTAGCCAAGCAGGAAAATGATACAGCTTCTCTTTTCCTTCCTTCCTTCCTTGATTCCTGCATCCCTCCATTGACTTCTCCCTTCCACATCAAAGAACAATGTGTTGAGAGGAGGTAATATCGTAGCTAGTTGTAGAGATCAGTTATAAGCTCTACAATGCACTCAGCTTGAAGGCAGAGGAAAGCAATACAGATGGCAAATATGTTTCCCTCATTAGACCTGTTGTGTCTACGTGGAGGAGTGATAAATAATTATAACTGCTTATATTTTTCTGTCAATTGGTGCCAACTTTGTGACAGTTTGATTCCTCTTTCTAATCTTATTTTATGATTGAATTAAAGGAAAATGATTTAATTCATAACAGTTTATAACTTTCCATATTATTTTTCTGGCCCAGGTATCACTGATATCACTGATGCAGTCCCTTATTTGATACTGCTGAGTACATAAGTAATTGTGCTTTGTCCTTCAGAGAAATACCCAAAACTTTTTGGTACCAGGGATACCAGGGGCCTCTTTCTGGAAGACAATTTTTCCACATGTAGGAGCGGGTTGGTTTGGGGATTATTCAAATAGATTACATTTATTGTGCACTTTATTTCTATTCTTATTATGTTGTAATGAATAATGAAATGTTTATACAACTCACCATGTTGCAGAATCAGTGGAAGCCTTGAACTTGTTTTCCTGCAACTAGATAGTGGCATTGACTCACTTATCACTATAAATGCTGCCACCAGATCCAGTTTGTCACTTGGCACTCACTGATAGCGTTTTAACCTGACTCTGCAAATAATTGACTTATTTTAATCTTTGTGCAGTCAGACCTCCCTGGTAATACTCATCTGTGCCTACAGCAGCTGCTCAGCACTAGCATCACCACCACAGCTTCACTTCAGATCATCAGGCCACAAGGAACTCTCAGCCTCAGTCCCTCACATGTGAAGTTCACAGTAGGGTCTATGCTTCTGTGAGAATCCAACACCACTGCTAATCTGAGAGGAGGCAGATCTCAGGCCATAATGCAAGCAGAAGGAGTAGCTGTATATCCTGGAGAAACTTCATCAGCTCACCAGTCACCTCTTGCTGCATAGCCTAGTTCTGTGCAGGCTACAGACACGGAGGTGTCAGTTCTGGTACCTGTCTGTAGCCAGGGATTGGGGGCGTTTGCTTTAAAGAACTCCATGAGAACCAGTGTCAGTTTGAACACAAACCATGGAACTTGCAGACACTGTGACCTTGAGCTTGTTCTATGGTATCTCTTGGCCTTAGTTTTCCTATGTGGGAAATGGTGCTGAGCACCTTGTACTGAGAAAATGAAATACATTATTCTGAGGGAGATGTTGGGCACAGTGTTGAAAGTCTTTAGTTGTTACTAATTACTATTAAATAGCACCTCAAGCGCTGATTAGTCTTGGGACTGCATATTCCCAAAGTATTAGAGACTCTGGTGAGAAATGTAAAACCATCAGATTAATAGCTGTCTCTGAGGAATGTGAAAGTCCATTGCTATGGTAACAGGAATGACATTTACCCTAGAGGGCATGGTGAAGTAGGCTGTGATAGTCTGCAGAGTTTAATCTGTAGGAAGTTTTGGAAAATTTCTTCCAAGGAACTGACATTGAAAAACCTCTACTATGAGAAAAGAAGAGACATGTCGAAGTCAGCATTATTCCCTAGGATCTTGGAAGTCTGACTGCTGTTCAAATTTACCATGTTGTAGCAGTCAATTTTCTGTCCCTGAGACTGCATTCCTGGCAGGCCCAATTTAAACAGAGAAGGATTTATTCTGCTCACTGATCCAGAGGTTTCAGTTCATGTCTGGCCAGCTTTGAAGCAGAACAACACAGTGAGTGGGGCACAGCAGAGAAAAGCTGTTACTTCCTGGCAGCCAGAAGCAGAGGAAGAAGAGCAAGCTGGAGAGAAACAGAGAAGAGAAGAGAGAGGAGAGAGACCATTCAAAGGCAGGCCAGCAGCACACCTCCTCCAAATGGGTCCCACCTTTAGCCACACATATATCAAATAATTAACCCGCTGACAAGGTTAGCAGCCCATGATCCTGTCACCTTCTGATGCCCAGTCTCTGACCACATGAGACATCCAGGGAACATTTTTGATCTAAACCTTAACACATTACCTTGGTGACCACAAGAATCCCACACCTACCAGAGATGAGGAAGGAGAAACAGATAAGTGCTAATACTTGTACACTATGAAATGTAATGGCAAACAAGCAAAATACTCTTCAAGAATGGTACCATATTACATATACAGTAAAACTCTGCCATAAAAGGCAGAGTATTTGGAGTGTGTTGTGTGTGTGCGTGTGTGTGCATGGGTGTATGTGTTTGTTTCTGGAATCAAATCCAGGGCCCCACACATGGTACATAACCACTCTACCTATGACCTATAGCCCAGGCTATTTTGATTTTTAATCATAATTTATTCTTGTCTAATTATTTTCCCTCCACAATACTCTTTTATTCATATGAGATACTCAACAATTTTACAAATATGCAATGAGCGTCTATGCCATACCTGACCTTCCACCTCACCACAAACTTGTTTAGTAGGCAGGGCAAACACTGGAAACCAGGCTCTGGAAATGAGTGACTTTCCTATCAGTGGCAGGCCATTCCCACTATTCGTTTGTTCGCATCCTAGCAAACCTGGAGAAAGGGAGTATTATAGACATTTGGAATTCCAAGTTGTTGTTTGTGGGTTTGACTATTTATAACAACCTGTGCTGCATGACTTGCACTGAGTGTGTGTGTGTTCTGGTTTTGCTGAAGCACACATCTGCCTTGCTGTGTGGAGTGCAACCCAATGCCTAATTCGCCTGTCTGGCTCCTCCTCTGGACCTCAGTGGAGCTTCGCGGATTCGCTTTGTGTGACTGCGGCTTGTCCCCCCACCCATGCTGCTGGAGTAATAGAATGTCAGTCCAGGAAGCCAGCCCTCTCCTGAGAAGGGTCTTGGGGTGTGATCACAGTTCAGTCTCTCATCAAGGAATTCTAGACTCAAAACTGGAAATTCTAGAGAGCACCTAGGTTTTCCATGGCATTCTAGAAATGCTATTCACTCATCTCCACAACTTACAACAGGGGTTGCTAAACTTTCCTTGTAAAAAGCTAGAGTGTAAATATTTTAGGCTTTTGGGACCTCAAGGTCCATACCTCATCTGACTCCACTATTGCCAAGAAAGAACAAGTGGTCTCTTTGTACAGACAAGCATGTGCCTGTGTTCTAGAAACTCTGTACAATGTGTAGGAGACCAGATTGTCTCCCTAGAACCCAAATGGGAAACTCAGAGACCCAGAGCTGCTCCAGGGCCTGCCCTTCACTTATTATTCAATATTTCCTTCTTATCCTCTGAGCTCCCTCTTACGCTAGTAAATTTTTTTCTAAATTCAATGTACTAAGAGAAATTTTCTGTTGCTTGCCACCAATAAACCCCAACCAAGAGTGAATCTCTCAAGAGTGACTGGATCAAGGCTTGAAGACAAGATGATGGACTGGTAGGTAGCAGGAGAGAGACCCTCTCTGAGAGAGACAGCTCAAATGCCAGAATAAAACACCCTGGAGAGACCCAAACAGAGAGAGATGGACTCTCACAACCCAGGGAAAAACTAAACCACAAAAAACCACTCGAATATGAGGTCCTGGGACTACCATCAGAGAAGCTAAGATCAGCGAGCACGGCACCCCCCTCGAGCTGCCTGAATTCCTGCCCGACCTGAACAAGCAATCCACACCGTAGCAACTGGCTTGAGCCCTCAGAGCACAGAGATGAACAGCCCTGCGTGCAGCTCACATGGACCAGCCCTGCATGCAACCCACCCAGAGGCACCGTGAATTCCCACCACAGCTGCACTGAAGTTGGAGGTCGGGGAGCCCTGCAGTTCTCGGGGACTGACATCAACATGCGGTGAGTGATGGTAATAAGACCCTCCCATGGGAAAGGGGAAAACAACTGGATGACAAGTTGGATTTGGGCAGGACAGCCCTAACTCCATAAGGAAGTGGCTTCAGCTGGTTGCTCCCCTCGCCAAGCAGATTGGTGGAATCTGCTTGGACTAGGCCGCATCCCTGGTGGGGACCCAGTGAGTCACTAAAATA
>PVJX010004713.1:13637-92067 GCA_004027295.1 Dolichotis patagonum
TTACACTGTACACTTGTATGGAAGGAACCAAAAACGTGATGAAAGGGAGAAATAAGAAACAACTCCCAGCCCCCAACCCTGAGAACATTGATCCAGGAGAGGTAAATACAAAAGAGATTGAGGGCAGCAAAAATGCAATATCAAACAGAGCATTAGTGGGCATAAAGAGATATCTTCAGGACCTCATAAGTGGGACCAAAACTGAAATATTAATTCAAATTAAACAAGAGATAAGTAGATTAATAAAAGAAGGGTTGGGCAGCTCTCAAGAAGACACAGAAAGAAGAATGGAGGAACACAAATGGAGAGAAAAATTTAATGAAGAATTCAGAAAAAAACCTAGAATTCATGAAGCAGATTCAAAGAGATTATCAGGAAACTAAAGACTCCATAGAGAGCTGGCAAAATTGCTTGAAAGAAACCAAAGATAGACTATCAAAAATTGAACACAGGCTTGCAATGTGGGGTCATGAAAGGGAAGATCTCTTAAAAATTACAAGGGAGCAGGCAGTAAAGATACAAAGACTGGAAGATGACAAAAGGATCTATAACTTAAGAATAAAGTATGTGAATGAAGAAGCAGGAATCAAACCAGAGGAATTACAAAGGCTATTCACAGAAATTATTAAGGAAAATTTCCCAAGCATAGAAAAAAGAAATGATATGCAAAGGTATGAAGCATACAGAACTCCAGCCACCTACAACCCAAACAGAGCTACACCCAGACACATAATAATCAAGATCCCAAAAATTCAATATAAGAATATTAAAAGCCATCAGAGAAAAGAAACAGATCACCAATAAAGGCAAATCCATCAAAATCATGGCAGATTTCTCAACACAGACCATCAGGTCAAGAAGAGCTTGGAGTAAAGTAGTTCAAGCGCTGAAGGAGAACAATCTCCAGCCCAGATTGATGTATCCTACAAAACTCTCTCTAGAAATTAATGAAGAAAAAAGATGCTTCCATGACAAAGAGAAACTAGGAGACTTTGTGACCACCAGTCCAACCCTACAAAAAATACTGAAGGACATTCTAGGGAGAGAAAACAAGAATATGAGCATTTCAGGAACAGTGGCAGAGAAGCCTCAGTGAATGAGGCAGACAGTGGAGTGGCAGAGAAAAATAGACTATCAATGGCAGAAAAACAGAATAGCAGAAATGAGGCAGAGAAGATTGGCTATAATCTCTAGTATAGAGGGCCTCGAAATACTAACAGAGAGAAAGACAGGTAGAGTAGATCAGGAGATAGGGTCCATTGAGCTGCTCTATATAGGCAGGCAGTGGGACCCAAAACAAGCAGTGCACCCCATGGGAGTGAAAGGGGAGGAATTGTCTAAAAAAGGGAGGCAGAGGATATTGTTAATGGGGTAACAAGATTTAAAATTTACATTATTCTCACCACTCTGCTTGGATGGATTATGTGCTGTTCCAGTTTGTCTATTTACACTAGACTTGAGGACATGGTCAGCTATCCCAAAAATAAGAGGACATATTATGGTAATCATTCCTAATTTTCCTATCAACTTAATCTGAAGCCCTTTATAACTTACACTGTCTTATTATGACTGATCTTATTTGCATCTGGTTTGTTAGATTGCTATTTTGTATTGACTGATTTTATTTAAATCTGTTATGATGGATAGCATCAAGTCTAAGTGTATAGGCAACTACACTGAAGATGACAAGATTCACTAAGATACCCACTCTGGTTTGATTATTACTTGCTTTTGAAGTCTTATAATGTCTCCAATGCTTTGTTTTTATTAATGTTGTTATACTCTGCTGAGACACCATGGTAACCATTGTAGATCACCTTGTATTGTGGTTTTATGTGACTTTTCCACCTCATGCTTTTCTAGGAATTGTTTTGTTTTATCTTGCTTTGTTTTGTTTTTCCTGCTAATACAGAAATGATAGATATACATGTAGAGACTCATGCATGTGTAGAGCTTATAAACAGTTACGAGAACCAACTATATAACACATGTTGAAATGAACAACTACTTTGAAGAAAAGGGGACACTATAATACCCAGTGCTGATTCCATAATGTCATGATGTGAGGTCCAGCAAATCTATCACTTTTTGTTCAAAGTGATCTTAGCTTGCTTTGCCTTGTTTAAGTTCAACACACATTAAGGTATGGACAGCTGTTTTGAAGAGAATGAGAGACACTATGACACCCATTCTTGGTTTCCCTAATGTCTGGTCTTGAAGACCTGAAATGCCCTCTTTGTCCTGCTCAGATCAATTCCATACTATGTTGTTTCATGTGAATTCCCTGTATGTGACAATCTGGACAACTATTTGGAAGAAAACAAGAGTCAATATGATAGAGAGTGAATATCTCTTATTGTCTAGTTTTGAAATTTTTGTCTCTTACATTGCTTTCTTGTGATCCGCTTTGTTCTGTTTTGTTGTGTTTAATTTTACCCTTTTGATACAATTGTATGTATATTTGCATGGGTAAGATGGATGACCATATTGCTGTTTTTGTCAGATTATGGAGCAGAACTGTTAACAGTCTCACTGTTTGAATGTGTACTTTACATGTTTTAACTTTGTAAATTAAACAACTATTTCCAAGAAGTCCGTGTGTAATTTGTCGAGCAATAATTTCTTATGTTTTTTGTTGTTGTTCTTTTCCTTTTTTCCTTGAAATACTGTATTGTGGCTACCCTTTATTCTGTTTTATTTTGTTTTGTGTTTTTCTCTTTAAATGAAATTATTTTAAAAAGAAGAGTGACTGGATCTAGCTGATCTAACACCCGCCTACCCATGGAGCTTTCTCTGGGAACGTCCTACACATGTAGAGAATAATAATTAGGCCCCAAGCTATAACTCAGTGGCGCAGTGTCTGCCTGGCAAGTGAGAGGTCATGAAGTCACTTTCCAGGACCTATAATAATAATAAGGAAGATTTTATAAAATGGTGCTTTGGAAAGACAGCGAAGCCAAGTGACATAAGGAAACACAAAGTGAAGAGTCTACCAAAAAAAGACAATGGTTTAGACAGATGTTTAGCATAAATTAAGGAAGTTAAACATTTAATTTGACAGTGACTCAATTTATGATTTGGAGGTCTTCTGTAATTAAATACGAAATGGTGAGTTCATAACATTATTTTAGTAAATGTTCCAAAGAGATTTTAAAATCAAGATACAAATGAAGGAGAAAGGATGTAAGGTTAAGTAATGTGGCAATAGACATGAGCAAAATATATTATACACATTGAATCCCCCAAAAATGTGAAACTAGGGGAGGGAGCAGGGCAAGGGGATAATGGAAGGGTGGAAATGATCAAAGTATTTTATGTGGATGCATGAATCTGCCAAAACAAAATCCATTCATCTATATGTATTACCAATAAAAAGAAATGAAAGAAAAAATAAAGCATTGCTGTTCAAGTAAATTTTTAAAAGGTTTAAAAATGTTAAAATGAGATTTATTTGTGGTACAGGTTAAGCCTAGAAAACCTGAGCCCTTCATACTGACTGTTCCTGGGACTGTACCCACCAGGGCCTCCATGGAGCGGGGTCCTGGCAAGGTCTCAGAGTCTATTCTTCCAGAGTGACAAGAGTCTGTCTGTCAGTAGTGCTTCTCCTTCCTGTGTCCTCCTGTTCTAATGGAAAATACATCGCAAGCACCCTATTGGGAGCAAGCAGACTGCATCAACACTTTTCACAGCCTGGTACTAGAGAGAATACACAATGAGCACCTCCCTGGCCTGCTCTGACTATCCCTCTAGCTGACAGGATGACATTAGCCACCCAGGAAAACTCGCAAAAGCTGCAGTGGTCTGTTGGGTTTAACAGAGAAAGAACAGGTCTCTCAAAGTTCTCTGTGGTGCTCCTCAGAGGAAAGAAGTGAAACTAGACCTGTTTCTTGCAGTATAAAAATTCTAGCCTCCAGCGATAAAAGTCCTCTGTAGAACATGGTTCCCCATGTCACACACAAAGTGGGTGCAGAGAAGCCCTGTGGCATGGTCCCAGGCCTGTCTTCTCATCCAGGGTGTCCTTGGGCCTGGAGGCTGGTGTTCCTAATTCGGTCAGAGGTGCTCTTAGGAGCCCAGGGACAGGACACTGAATCACACAGTGACAGTGTTGCTCTGATCCCGTGGAGAAAGTGATTTGAGAAATTCCTTTTCTGGGGAGAGAATGTAGATTTCAGGCTCAAGGACTTCAGCAGGGAATAGAGAGCTGAACTTTCATAATATGGCTTAGACCTTATTACATGTTTCTTTTTAATGATTAGTTTTTTCCTTTAGAGGCATAAAAAAAATTTCTTTTAGAAATGCGCATATCAGGCTGAGTGTAGTGACACATTCGTATAATCCCAGCACTCTGGAAGCTGAGGCAGGAGGGGAAACACTGTGAGTTTGAGGCCAGCATGGAATACAACACAAGTTCAAGGCCAGCCTGAACTTCACAGCTAAACCCTGTCTCAAAAGACAAACACACAAACAAAAACAAAAAATAGAAGAGAAAGAAAAAAAGATCAACATATAGGAAAATTAGCTCTGTTGTCCTCACAGTAACACTATATACAGGAACTGAGAGATTCTGCTGCCCAAGGACAGGACACATGCGCAGAAGAGGCGCAGAAGGTGATGCCGGCTTCCGGCCCCACGCGGTGATCTTAAGCACAAACCTCTGGTTGGCTGCAAAGCATGAGTGGCAATGAATCGTACCACCCTTGGCAGCCACAGGCCCGCTGTAACTGGTCTGGGGGGAAAGGGGAAAGGCTACTGAACCCGAAGGACCTCTCGGGCCAAGGTCCTAATCGTTTTATTTCATGGGTGCCCCTCTGTGTCTAATACTTTGCCAGGGGCTCACGAGACATTTTGGTTGCTGCAGCCATACCCCTGTGTAGGTGTTATTGCCCACATTTCTGGGGAGGAACCTGGAATTATTGTGTCCAATAACACCCCAAAAATAAGTTGCAGAACAGAAATTCAAAATAATTCGAGATTGTCTCGAGGCCAATGTCTTTGCCACCTTCCAACCCTGAGAACCTGTCTTCTGCCACCTTGTGCATGACCTTTGACATGCCCACCTTCGTGCCTCAGATGAGAAATGAGCAGAATACATTTGCCCAACAAAATTCACCTTCTTCCAGCTGAGCAGCTCAACCTCTCGAGTCCCCACCGCCAAATGAACCAGGGACTTGGAATGGAAGTCATACAACATAACCCTGTGCACTGGCTTGAAAATTATAACTTAGCTGGGCTGCTGGTTAGGAAAAGAACATGAGACACACAGATAATAAAGAACAGAGTTTGGATGGGAGAGCGAGGCACTAAATAATGGAAGGGAGTGAATACAGAATGAGGGGCCAAGTCTACGCAGCTATTTATGAAACTGAGAAATGGAATATTGATGTTTTTAGTTCCAGCGCTGAGAGCTTTCTGGTTAATTACATTTCTGGGTGAAGCCAGAGAAAAATATGATACTTACATTTTTCAGGGAACACAATAATTTTCAGTCATTTACTGGGAAATTGATTAACTCTTTAGCTCACCTGCTTTCTGTTAAACACAGGAGAGCACTCTGCTGACTATGAAACACTAAAATGTGTGGTTCTGGTATGTCAGACTTTTTTACTAAATCCTTGAGTTTGCTGTGTGTCAGGCAAAGACCTGGCTCAGAGCTCAGAGTTTGATGGACAAATCTAGAAACAACTAGGCCTAGAAAAAGATCCCATCCCCTCCCTATGAATCACTGCCTTACACAGCATAATTTTTTTCTATTGCACTCATCAAAAGTGAAAATTACATATTTATTTGCTCTTGTGCTTATTGTCTGTCTCTCAAAGCAGACTGTGAATGCCAGGGAAGCAAAAATTTTGTGCATTGGTATGGCCAATGCCTAGAATGGTGCCTGTCACATAATGGGCATCAGGTCCAAAAATAAGGGAGCAATAAGGAAGAAAGGAGCAGGTTTTCCCAGAAAGAGAAGGGTGTCATGGCTGTGTCTAGATGTCCCCCCAAAGCCTCATGTGCTCATAGGTGGGCTTTTTGGAGGTGGCTGGATCTAGGGTGTGTGAATGTGGTTTGAGCTGTGATTCTGGGATTAAGGGTGTGTGGGTTAGTCCATTAGCTGGTTTAACATAGTTCTGAGTGACATCACCCAAAAGACGTGTAGCCTGGATGGAATATAAAGGAACAGAAAGAAGCTGCTTTGCTATTTCGCTGCTGGCTGCTTTCTGCCCGCCTTGCTCTGCCATGTGCTGTTTCTCCTCTGTGAAGCCCCTGTGCCATGCCACCCTGCCTTGGAGCCAGCCAGCTATGGACTGAAACCTCTACAAGCTGTGAGCTGAAATAAACCTTTCCTCCTTTACCTTGTGGTATTGGGTGTTTTGTCACAGCAATGAGAAAAGTGACCAACACACTGGGCAAGGCACTGGAGGGGGCAATGCTTCAGTTAGTTGGTGGAGGAATAAGGTAGGAGCACTACAGGCAAGGGGAATGATGGGAACAGATGGATGAATGCATGGAAGTACACTGTGTGTTTAGAAAGTCACTGAGCAATGGGCAACTCTGAGCAGTATGTGGCATGGCCAGGTGATACCAGGTGTCAACCAACATCATCTCATTTCCGCAGACTGGCACCACCCACTTCCCTGCACTCACATCTCATTTTTCGAAAGGCACCTCCTCAAGCAAGCCTCAGCACCTTGGCTGGGTCCTAGTTCATCAGCCAAACGTGCTTCTCTTTAGCATATCTCTCGTCTATTCCTTCAAACCTGGATACATCATGTTGTTCCACCCACCCATCATGTGTCTATAACAAAAGAATTTTCAGTTGACTGTCCCTGCCACAGAGCTAAATTAAATTGCTTTTGATAGTGAAGGCTCTATTAACCTAAGATTTTCAGTCAGTTGTTTGAATGGATCTAGAAAGGCATAGGTGGTCTCCAAGCACTTTTCTGCTTACCCTGTTTTTCCTTTTTAACTAGAATTGTTTTTTTGAATGTCATGCTGTTTATAGTTTAACTGTTAATGCAATTAACAGAAGACAACAAAAAGCTCAGATTATAAGAGGGGGGAGTATTGGAAGAATACTCCGTTATCCATAGATCCCCAAAGCATCTGCACCTCTCAAATGACTTAAGAATATGGGTATCGAAGAGTTTTCTTTGGTCTCTCTCACTCCTTTGCTCCCGTTGTCTCCCTGGCTCTACCTTTTTAATCTTTGGCTTCTGCATATTCATGATAAAGCCTTCCCCTTAACTCTCTAGATTATTTTGATCTACTTAAGAGGTCAGTGCAGATGACTGGCTAATTCCCTAATTCCCTAAAGATCTCAAATTTCAAAATACAAAGCCGGTTGGTACAGTTGACCTAGGTATCATCTATGGACCAATGAACTGTGTGGAGGGAAAGAGTCATAGACAGAAATGTCTAGAGACAAAGTATGTAGGAGCCTAACAAAGAAATGCAATATTTCTCAAGGAATTTGTGTGTGTGTGTGTCACTTGACTACCTAAACTCAATTATGTCTGTTTCCTTAGAGCATAGGATTTAAATCAATATTAACAGGTACATTAATATTCTTACACTAATGTTGTATTGGGTCCTGACCTAGATCCCTGATCTCTCAAGCGAGTGTACAGCGGAGGTTAAATAAAAATGCGACAAGTTACATGATTTTTTAGGGCTCCAGGAGGGTCAAAGCCCTTTAGTTAAGCTCGAGACTCTGAGGGCTAAGACTAAAACTTCTCTGGATTCACCCACTTTAAATAGGACAAAAGGCGGGGAAACTGAGGAATGTGCAAGTAATGAGCAGGACCTTGGGAGTCACTTCAAAGACTTCTCCAAGTAGTAAATTATGCCAATTTAGAACTGTCCTATCTCCAATTGACATTTATGGTAGGCTTGATACTGCATGAGTAATTTCTGCAGCTGTAATCTCTATCTTGTTAATTGGGGTTGGAGCCAAGTGTCTGCAGCTGTGGCCTTATCATGCCCTTTGAGGTATCTCTGGCCTCACAGGCCACTACAGGCCTCAGCCATGACAGTGATTCATAGAGGTTCACTTACTATGAATCAGCTCCCATCGCCAGGCAAGGGGCTGAGGCCTAGGACAGACTCACAGATAAACATAGACAGCCAATTAGTAAAATTTAAATCCTGCTCAGAGCCATTTCATAGTGGTCTCCAACAATGTTGGTTGATCAAGAAAGCTTCCTCATGGAAATTCAGTATTGTAATTCATGGAGAATGATTCTTCCTTGGGAAAGCTTAGCAGCCTTTTGAAAGTCAGGCATTTAACATTGCAGAATTATAGTGTTCAGGTTCCTAGGAAAGTAGCCTCTTGACATCACCAAAGGGGACAGAAGCCCGGTCAGACAACATTTGTCCCATAAGGAAGCTGAAGGCACCCATGAACTGACAGACAGATCACACCTCTGGCAGTGCATCTCTGTTGTGTCTTATTTCAGATTATTCCCTCCTGACTCAGCTTGCTAGCTGCAAACTGAGACAGTAGAATGTGAATGGATTCCCTTCAGCTCTGACTTGCCCTGACTTTCCACTGGAGGCACAAGAGACTCCTCAAGTGAGTTCCTGCCTTCTCAGGAGGGAGCTGTCTGCCTAACCGCTGCTCACGTAAGCACTGGGACTACTAGGCCCTCTGAATCTTCCTCAAAACCATTCCAGCCAAACTTGGAGTCCTAGTTTTATTTTTCAGGTAATCGGAAAGGAGATTTGCCATTTTGCATCTCCTGTCTGATGGCTTCTTTCTGTTGTTTTGTTTTGTTTTGTTTTGTTGTACATGATTGTCATACATGATGTTTCCAGTTACTTGTGTGAAATTGATACATGTATATAACATATCTTAATTTTCATCTCTGTTTCTCCCCTCCCCCATCTCTTAATGCACTACCTAAGTGAGAAAGCTCTATCTCTGTACTTCCTATTATCCAGTTCATATTTGACTTTTTATTTATATTTTCAGTTTCTTGTGTAAGAGAAATCATGTGACATTTAAGCTTGTGCATCTGATTTATTTCAATCACCACTATGGTCTCATTTATTTTCTCACACATGAGATGTGTGCCTTTCTTTTCTTTTTAAATCTTAAACACAAAAAACAATGATATAGAATTTCATAACATTATAATAAGAAATTAGCAATAGTTAATATGTGACATATTATTATATTCGAAGTAGTTGCTCAGATTATAAGACACATGCATGCAAAATTGATAAATCAATATAAGCACAAACTGTTCTCAATAAACTAAAAGAAATTAATAGTATAACTATCTTAGCTATCTTGTGTGTGCACATATATATTTACTTTCTTTTTCCTTCTTTTCTCCTTTCCCCCATCCCAGTTGCTCTTCCTTTTTGAGAAGCTTCTTTCCCTTTCACAATATCTACTATAAATTTTGGATGTTATTTACTGTTTCAGTTTCTTACACTAGGGAGACAATATGATGTTTACACATGAGTCTAATTTATTTCACTTATGAGTATGATCTCTACTTGCATCCACTTACCTATAAAAGAGTCAAGTTTATCCTTCTTTATGGCTGAGTAGTACTCCAGTGTATAAAAATACCACATCTTTTTTATCCATCCCTCAGTTGATGGGCACTTGGGTTCTTTCAGATTTAGCTATTACAGATTGTGCTGCTATAAACATGGGTGCACATACACTGCTGTGACATGATGTTTTCAGTTCTTCTGGGAAAATCCAAAGGGGAATAGCTGGGTGGAATGGGACCTCTAATACTAGCTTTTTGAGAAATCTCCACACTTATTTCCTTTGGAAATCAGTCTATACTTCCACCAACAATGAAGAAGGGTTCCTTTTTCCCCACATCACTGCCAGCATTTGTTACGGGTTGATTTCTTGATGATGGCCATTGTTTCTGAGATGAGATGGAATCTCAGTGTTGTTTTAATTTACATTTCTCAAGCAACCAATGATATTTAATAGTTTTTCAGATATTTATTTGCCATTTGTATTTCTTTACCTGAGAATGGTATATTCACCTCAGATGCTCATTTTTTGACTGGATCTTTGAATTTGGGGGGTCTGATTTTTTTTAATTCTTTATATGTTCTAAATAGAAATCCTTTATCTGTGAGATAGTAGGCTAAATTTTTTTCCCAACCTGTAGATTTTCTTTTCACTCTGTTGGTGATTTTTTTTGATGTGTGAAAACTTCTTAATAAGATGAGATCTTGATTCTTTGAAGTAATTCCTGTGCAGTTTGATTTTTGTCCATGAACTCTCTGCCTACCCCTATGTCTTCAAGATTTCTACCGATTTTGTCTTCTAGCAGATTTAGTGTTTCTGTTTTAAAATGCAGATCTTTGACCCATTTTGACTTTAAGTTAGTGAATGGTGATAGGTATGGGTCTCATTTTACTCTTTGACATGTGGAAAGCCAGTTTTCTCAGCACCACTTATTAAAGAGGCTCTTTCTTTCAGTGAACATGTTTGGCCACTTTGTCAAGGATAAGGCTGCTGAGTGTGTTTATAGATGTACTTGCATCTTCTACTCTGTTATATTAGACTTCAGGTCTCTTTTTTTGCCAGTACTGTGCTGATTCTATCACAGTAGCTTTGTAGTACAATTTCATATCAGGGATTGTGATTCATCCAGCCTTGCCTTTGTTGCCCAGGACTGCCTTTGCAATTCTAGGTCTCTTCTGTTTCCAAATGAATTTTAGGAGTGCTTTCTGTAGATCTGTGAGTTATGCTAATGGTATTTTGATGGAGATTGCATTAAACCTATGTAATAGTTTTGGGAATATGACCATTTTTACAATGTTGCTTTTTTCTACCCAAGGGCAAGGGATAGTTTTCCATTTTCTGATATTCTCTTTGATCTCTTTATTCAGCATACTGTAATTTTCAATGTATAGATCTTTCACTTCCTTTATTACATTGATTCCTAAGTATTTCAGTTTTTGGGTGCTATTGTGAAGGGTGTGGTTTCCTTAATCTCTCTTTCAGTGATTTTGGTGTTTGTGTACAAGAATGCTATTGATTTTTAAGTGTTCATGTTGTGTCCAGCTATGCTACTTAATTTGACTACTAAATCTAGAAGTCTTTTGGTAGAGGTTTTAGAGACTTCTTTGTAGAGAATCATGTCTGTGAATAATGGTAGTTTAACTTTTTCCTTATTCCTTTTATTTCTCTCTTTTGTCAAATGATCTGGTTAAAGTTTCCAAAACTATGTTGAATAAGAGTGGAGATAGGGCATATCCTTGTCTTGCTCCTGATTTTAGAGTGAAAGTTTTCAGTTTTTGTCCATAGAGTATGATGTTGGCTGTTGGTTTATCATATATGGTTTTTTATCAGCTTAAACTAAAGACCATCTATTCCAATTTTCTGAAGGATTTTTATCACAAATGAGTGTTGGACTTTATCAAAAGCTTTTTCTGCGTCTATTGAGATGATCATATGATTCTTGTCATTGGCTTTTTGATATGGTGTTTTTTTATATGGTGTATTACATTTATTGATTTGTGTATGTTGAACCATCCTTGCATTCCTGGGATGAATCCCACTTGGTCATGGTGTATAATCTTCTGGATGATTTGCTGCATTCTGTTTACTGGTGTTTCATTGAGAATTTTTGCATCTCTATTCATTAGCGAGATTGGTTTATAGTTCTTTTTTTGGTTGAATTTCTCTGGTTTTGGTATTAGGGTAATACTTGAGTCCAGGAATGAGTTACGGAGAACTGCTTCCCTTTCAATTTCATTAAAGAGTTTGAGGAGTTCTGGTGTTAAATTTTCTCTAAATTTTTTGCAGAATTCAGCTGTGAATCCATCAGGACCTAGGCTTTTCTTTGTTGGAAAGTTTTTAATTATATTTTCAATTTCATTAACTGATATTGGGTTATTAGGAATTTTTATATCTTCTTGATACAGCTTTGGTGATTCATAAGTTTCTAGGATTCAGTCCATTTCTTCTTAATTTGAGTTTTAATGAATTTGAATTTTTCCTTTTCATTTTTTGAGAAAGTTGACTATGAGTTTATGAATTCTACTTATTCTTTCAAAGAACCAACTCTCCAATTCATTAAGTATTCATACTGTTTTCTTAGTCTCAATTATATTAATTTCTGACCTGATCTTTACAATTTCCTCCCTTTTATGGGTTTTGGTTTTGACTTGCTCTTCCTTTTGTAGAAGCTGGAGGTGCACCATTAGTTGTTTATTTGTGCTCAATCTATTTTCCTGATATGAAAATTCACTGCTCTAAATTTGCCTTTTAGGATATCTTCCATTGTGTCCGCAGATTCCAGTAAGTTGTATTTGTATTTTCATTTGATTGTGGATATTATTTAATTTCTTCTTTAGTTGCATCTGTGACCCATTGGTTGTTCAGGAGTACATTATTTGATTTCCATGTGTTTATGGAGTTTTTGTGGTTTCTTTTGCCATTAATTTCTGGTCTCATTGCACTATGGTCAGATAATATGCATGGGATAATTTCAATTCCTTTGCATTTATTTAAGCATGTTCTATGGACTAGTGTATGGTCCATTTTAGAGAATGTACCAGCTGAGAAAAATGTGTATTTTGATGTTGGGTAGAACATTCTGTAAATATCTACTAAGTCCATTTGTTCCAGGGTTGGTTCAGTTCTGTTATTTCTTTGCTGACTTTTTCATCTAGTTGATCTATGTCTTTGTGACAATAGGGTATAAGGTCCTCTTTTATTATCATGTATTTTTTGACTTTTCATGTCTATTGATATTTGTCTTATATAATTGGGTACTCTCATATTTGCTACATATATATTTATGATTATGTCTTCCTCTTGAATTTTTTACCCAACAAGTATGCAGTGACCTTCTTTATCTCTTTTGATCATTCTTGACTTGAAGTTCACACTGTCTGGAAGCAGTATAGCTATCCTGTTTTTCTGAATTCCAGTTGCATGCAATACTATTTTCTATCCTTTGACTTTTAGTCTATGAATTTCTTTTTGAGTAAAATGGGTTTTTTCATGTTTGTATATAGTATATTGCTGGATCTTGTTTCTTGATCTATTTTGCCACTCTATTTCTTTTGATTGGCCAATTGAGGCCATTTGCATTGATGGTTATAACAGATACATATTGACTTATTTTGTCATGTTATTTTCCTGCTGCTGGTTCCCTACTTTTCCTCTCTGTTTAATTGCTTGTCTTACTTGTTGGTTTCTTTCTGTTGCTGTGATTGGAATTGTGGTCATTTTTATCCATGTAGAATATCTTTCAGTGCCTCTTGTAGCATTGCTTTGGTGGTCATATATTTCTTCAGTTGTTCTTTGTTTGGAAATATCTTATGTCTCCATTAATTTTGAAAGATAGTTTTGTAGGGTACATCAATCTTGATTGGAAGAGGTTTTCTTTCAGGACTTGAAATACTTCACTCCAAGCTCTTCTTGACTTGAGCATTTGTGTTGATAAGTCTTCCATGATTCTGATGGGTTTTCCTTTATAGGTGATCTGTTTCTTTTTTCTAACAGCTTTTATAATTCTGCTCTCATGCTGAATTTCTGGGATCTTTATGTATGTCAGGATGTAGATTTACTTTGGTTATGGCTAACTGGAGTATTATATGCCTGTTATCTTTATGTCAGATTCTTTTCACTTGTTTGGGAAACTTTTTGCTATAATTTTTTACAAAATTATTCTGCAAATAATTTTTTACATCATTTGTGTTGACTTGTGCTTTTGTCATTGACACCAATTATTTTTAAATTATTTTTCTTTGCATTGTCTTGCAGCTGTTAACTTGTTATTTCCTGCCTTTCTGCTATTTTCAAGAGATCTTTCCTTTCATAAACACTAGCCACAATCCTGTCTTCAAGTTCTGAAAATCTGCTTTCAGTTTTGTTCAAGGGGTTTTGCTGGCTTTCAATGGAATTTTTAATTTCCTGGATATCCATTTGAATCCACTTTATGCATTCTAATTTTTTTCCTACATTGATCATTCACAGTTTCCATCCTCTTCTTATCATCATTGTTTTTTAATCTATGTGTACTCTATGTGCTGAGCAGTTCCTTGATAAATGTTGACATTTCTGTTCTTATGTAAGAGATTATTTCTGATCTGATTTCCTCTGTAGCCTCATGAATTTGTTTCTTTGCTTCAGTTGCTATCATATCAGAAATTTCAGGTTTGTGTCCTCTATATCAATGTCTCCTGGACTTTTTCTGGATGGGATGGAGTTCTGAGATTGCATTCTGCTTGCTCATCTTGTCATTTTCCATTTCAAAGAAAAATTTTATTTTATTTTTTGTTATGATCCTTGTAAGCAATTGTAGTGGGTAGCTCTATCACTAGTATCAAGGCCTCTCTAAGAAGAGTCTCTTCTTTATAGATGAATTCTGTGTGTAGAGCATCTGAGATCCTATCTTCCCAATTAATTAAGAGTGGGATGTTAGTATCTGTTTAGTTTAGCTCCCTGTTCTTTGGCATAATTCTGTGGTGAAGTTATTATCCCAGAACTTTCCAGTATTGTTACAGAAGAGAAAACAACTGATTACAACAGATATGACATCCTAGCTAAAGTAGTAAAATAGGCAGTAACAATAGCATCAAGTACAATTTAGAAACTGACAAATTGTGCTAACTATTGATTTTGTGCATTAGACCACAGGAGCAAAGTTTATAATTATATAATAGAACTGATCATAGATTAGGAGTTTGTATGAAAAGTGTTTTCCCTTGGTAGAGTGGTTTTACCCTGTGGTGGGGAAATTTGGGGAGGATAGTGGATAAAACAACAATAGCTGAAATGAAAGTAGAAGCAAGGCTGGAGGACAAAGGATAGTCAGACAAGGTTTGGGAAACTAGAGAAGGGGATAGAAAAGAAAGAATGAAGGAGTATTTGAGGAATCATCTGAGCTTGGTCTCTGGTTTTGGCGAATGGAATTAGTTTTCTGTGGGTGGAGTTCTTCCCAGTCATTTAGAAAAAAAGAGAATATAAAGAGAAAAGAAAAAGGAGGAAAAAGAACACAAGAAAGAAAGAAAGAAAGAAAGAAAGAAAGAAAGAAAGAAAGACGAAACAATTGAGAAAAAGGGCTGGTTACTGAGTGCCAGTTTCTTCCAGGCTGGCTGCCAGTCCTGAAGTATAGAAGGGACCAGACACCCAGATCAGTTGTGGATTCCTCTGGCAGGCTCACTTGCTGGGTCCTGGATTCAGCGTTGCGTTGTATACTTCCACATCTCTGGTTCAGCCTGTCCATCATGTGCTCCTTCTCCAGGGTCCTATTGTGCCACTGGCATTTGCACAGGACCCTGAGCTACTCCTCTCACCAGCTGTGCAATGCAGGAAGTGAGGGAAGTAGACTCACACACCTTTCACCAGCCATTCCTCAACAAGTCAATCAATATCTACTTTTCTAATGGGAGATTTTTCAAGCATTCGGCAAAAGACTTTCAGTTCCCAGGGAATGTGGGTATCTTTTGCATCTCTCAAGGCAGAGCTCTGAACAGCAATTGATTCTTGGAGCAGGAGCTCTGGGATCTCTTCTAGCTGCTAACTGTGGTGAGGCTGTTTTCTCCAGGAAGAGCCTGCCAGGACGAGAACCTAGCTCTCAGGACTGCATCCAGTGGAATGAGGGAAAGCTACATGTCAATAACTTTAACTGGAAAAGATCTGGTTATGTGAGCTTGTTGAAATCGTTGATCGGATGCAGCTATGTACATGGGAGAAAGTGTGAAAATAACAATGAAACAGGAATTGGAGAATTTTGTCAGCGATAAGACATCTTTAATTCTCCTTTGCCTGGGGTTGTTTCTTTATTCACTAGGTTCCTGGTACATTCTAGGTACTCTGCTAGATGCTGGGGAGGGGGACATGGGGCTTATCCCCTGAAAGGGAAGATGGGCTGGCAAACATGAGAACATTAGTCTGGAATGAGATCTAGGGTGTCTGTCTTCCCATCCGGTCTCCTTCTTTCACCTTTTGCTCCCACTTACTTCTCTTCCTAGAGCCCAGATGGGATCTGTGTTGAGGGGTATGGGTGGTGGTGTTGGCAGAGTGCTGGTGGACATTTCTGGATTTAGGATCCATGGAAATCTTTATGCTGGACTAAGAGGGTGGTAGATTTTCATAACTAAGAAAGGAGGGAAGGCACTCCAGGTAGAAGAACTGGCATAAAAAATGTGTCGGCTCAGTGTAACTGAGCTGCTTTCAAGGTAAAGATTTTTTTTCTTTTAATGGACTCCTTTGTTCATCTTTGTTCCTAATCTTCTTAGGATCCTTTTCTCTGGTACTCAAATTCCTAAAGAACATCCTCTTTCTAACAGCCCCCTCTTTCCTTTGCTCATATGAATTAGTTCACTGAAAAGTAACAGGTTCGTCTGAAAAGCAAATGGCAAATGCTGACTCCAGGAGTTTGAGGAAAAGTTCCTTTAGATGAGGAAGAGGAAGAGCTGAAAGTACGCTAGATGAAAACAGAGTATTCTGAAGAGGACCTCCCCTAGCGGGAGAGTTCATGCCTATTGTTTCACTGTACTTCTTTCCTCCCATAAAAACTCTTGTACCCTTGATAGATATTGGAGGTTATAAAGAAGCTCATCTTTTTCCCTCAAGGCCAGCTTTGAATAAACCTGTTTCCTTCCACTAATTTCTATCTTCCAAGTCTTTTTATTGAGCAGCAAGCAGTACAGATCTTCAAGTCCAGCAACATTATTACCCATCCAGAGCCCCTGGGACATGAGAGGCCATGAGGACAGAGAGAGGTCAACAGCCCCAAGACCACAGTCATGAGGGTGAAGAAATCATCTTGGAAATGGATCCTCCAAGAACTAGCTGCTCAGCCACCATACTGTTTCGTCCTCCCAGAATTCAGTTTAAACATAAGTGTTGCCAATCAGCTGAGGGTTATTTTGCCAAATTCAGATAGAAAACCTCAAACTGACAAAACACTGTTCCCTTAAAAATTAGTGACTCTGGACTTTGAGAGCTCTGACTCTCCACCCTTTGAGCCACAGCTGTGAGCCTTTAGGCCCAGCACCTGTTAGGTTTTAGTGTTACATCTCTGGTGCCTTCCTGCCACCCCTCGCAGGTTCACCTCAGCTGAAGCTGGAGCTCTTTGTGACTTTCTGGAGCCCTCCTTTCGACTTTCACTGCCTACTTGGAGTGTGCAACCAGCATGGACCTCAGGTCTCAGTCTTTTTCCTCAGTCCAGTGGACTCAGGCTTCAAGTCTCAGTCGTGAGCCATCTCTGCTTGCACTACCTTGGCCTCTGGCTACCTCAGCTTTAGCTTGAACTTTCCTGGATGGCCTCAGGCCTCAGTCACTGCAGTTCTGTCTTGCTGCTTGCTGCTTGGTTGCCACCACTCTCTGGGACTCTTCAGGGTTAATAACCCTTTGTGCTCTCAGACAGTCCACTCAGCTCACTGTCCCCAAGATAAAAATTGTGCACAGGGAGTAGAATCACATGGACAGCGCTGCAGCCCAAGGGTAGTATGCAGAGAGAGCCTTCCCTGACTCACCCAGCTTGTGGGGCAGTGCTGCCCACGTAGAGGAGGAACGGCTATTCAAACACAGCCTCCTGCATTTTGTGGCTCTGCTCGAGGACTTCTGGAATAGTGATGTTAGGGTCTTTCACAGGGCAGGCCCGCCATAGTGACTATGGGGCAGAATCATCTGGGGTAGGTCTGTGTTTCAAGCCTGCTGCAGCCAGGACCCATATGTCCTGGTGTGTACGTAGTCTGGGGTAGATCACCTGTCACTGCGAGAGCTGGCAAGACAGTCTGGTGCTTCCTGGAAAGTGGCAAGGCTAAAACCACATCTGCTGTGGCTTTTGTGGCGTCTCCATGAAGAACTGTTATGTGAATAGTGGTTCGCTGGAGCTACGGAAGCCTTGAAGAATATCAGCAATCCCCCACCTTTGCTGTTAAGTATGATTTTCTGGCTGCTCCTCAGCGAGGTGGCATCAGTGCCAGGAGCAGGCTAAGGTATGACAGCCAGCAATCAGGGCCTCTCCCTCTGTGCCTGAAGGGAGGGGCCAGGACTCTCGTTTTCCAATTTTATAATTAGGTGAGTTCCAGGAACCTAATAGATTAGGAAAGAATCATTTGGTACAAGATAATACTCCATTACCCTCTACTTGATGCTTGAGCACTTGCCTGCTTATTTAATACAAACTGAAGTCAAAATATAAATGCCACAGACCTGTAAATATATATTACTGTGATCCCTTTTATATTAGTCAGTGTTCCCCATCGTAAATAACACAAAGCAATCACGGGCAGCTTAAGCAGAATGAGAAATGAGTTGCCCATACTGAAAAGCTAAGACACTCAGGATCAGTACCCATTATCAGGGCAGAGCAGGGCGGACGAGGAGCTGCAGTTGCCATTTCAAAATTTGAGCTCAGGGTGAAATATCTGCCAAGTGGAGTCTAAACTATGCCTGTCTCATCTCTGCAAGGAAGACTGAAAAAGGAAGAAACCTGCTGTCTGAGGGACCCTTGGGAAAAAGACTGCCTTAAGGGGTGATGCCCCTAATCACAAATGCAGATTTTAGCTACTGGACAGGGAAAACAGGAAGAAGTGGGTGGGGAGGAAGGAAAAGGGAAGCAAATGTTCAGTATGTTCACCTTTCAAGAGTAATGGCTACTCTCTGCTTACAGCTCTGGAGTGTCTATTTTATATAGATGTCTACTTTTTAATAACACCGATTGGATCATACTTTGGTAGTTACAAACTTGTCACATGTGTAACCCACAGCTTGGTTCACCTTCACACATGTGTTTGGCTTGGTTTAAGTAGTTCTTTTTGTCTATTATTTTTTAAAGAATTTTGTGCAAACCGTTAAAAAATTTGACCTTTTTGCATACGTAGAGACTTGAATTTTCTTGTGGCAGCGTGGCTTACATTCTGATCTGGCAGCAATGAACTGGTAGTGAGTAACTAGTGTCACTCAACTTTGTCCTACTCCTCACCCCACTCTACTGTGGTCCATTCTGGCCATTTCATTCATTCCCACTCCATGGTATTCATATCGTTTTGTTGCAGGCAGCTGAGTTAGTTAAAATTATAATAGGCAGTGAGACAGGGTTGGGTCCTCAACGGAGCCAGTGCAGACACCTGGAAACTGCCAGGGAATCTGATGCCTCCTGCTGTCAATCAGGCCTAAAGACAAAAGACCATACGAATGCACCCATATTTTGAGGATTGACACCCTAAATAGTTCCCATCCCCCTAGGAAAGTCACTGCTCCATAAGAATGTCAGCTTTCCACATGACTGGCTTCCCCATTTGTCCCTAATGTAATCAATTTTACCTGAACTATTGATCTTATTGGCTAACTACAGTTATGTCCCACCTCATGCCCATCTGCCTTGTGAGTTTCCAGTCGTCCCCCACCTTGAACCCATAGTTTTACTCTATAAAAAGTCCCTTAAAAAGACAGAGTCCTTGGCAACCCAGTGAGGACCCCTTCTGTCTCTCTTCAGACAGAAGCTTTCTTTCTCTCAGTAAATACATTCTACTCCTCACCTCTGTTGTTCCTAAAATTCATTCTTTGACTTTAGAGAACGCGAGCTATTACCAGACATAGTAGGTTGGGAGTTTCATTCCCCTATATCAATTTTGCTATGTGGCAGTTTTATCTATAGCATACTTTTGTTCTTTCTCCATTAGTATATACCAAGCTGTTTAATGGTATTTGGTGGCTACATGTTATTCTTGTAAACTACTGGACTAAATATTTTTAACCTTCTGAGAGCAGTGCCCTAAGGCCCAAGTGTATGGAAACTAAAGTTCTAAGATGGGCTTTTCCACTAACTGCTTTTCTGGTCTTGAAAACAGCACTTTCTCTCTCTGGGTTTTAATTTTTCCCTCCTGTAAAATGATCTGATAAAATCATTAGGAAGGAGGTTTCTGGTCTGATCAAGTCACAACTTTGAGTATCATCATCATTGAGCAGTTTTTGTAGTATTTGAACTATGCTAAGGGAAATGACCAGACAGTTGGTCCACACAATTAAATATTAGGCATTTCGTTAAAATGATAATTTATGATAGTGTTTGCTGATGAAGAAAGTCATGTTTCAAGTTATTTTGAGACTCTGAATTTTGAGCTAACAGTAGACTTAAATGTAGTTTTAAGAAATAATATTGAGAGGTTCAGTGTACTGATATAGGGAAATGAAACTCCCAACCTACTATATGTCTGGTATGAGTTTGTGTTCTTTAAAATTGAAGAATGAATTTTAGGAACAATGGAGATTAAGAGCAGAATATATTTATTGAGAGAAAGAAAGCTTCTGTCTGAGAGATAGAAGGGGTCCTGGGTGGGTTGTCAAAGACTCTTTCCTAGGGACTTTTATGGAGTAAAACCATGAGGTGAGATGGGTCCAAGGTGGGGAAAAATGAGAATTTACAAGGTGGGCATAAGGTGACTATGGTCAACCAATAAGATTAATTGCTCAGGTAAAATTAATTAAATCAGAAACAAATGGGGAAGTGAGTCACATAGCAAGCAGGCATGGTACTCATGCTACAACTGAGAAATAGGTACTGTTACAGGCAGCTGAGTTAGTTAGAAATATTATAGGCAGTCGGACAGGGCTGAGCCTTCAAAGGAGCCAGAGCAGAAGTTCAGATACCTTGTAGCCCTGGAAGAGACAATCACCTCCTGCTGTAAATGAGGTTTACAATAGCCTATGAGTCCATCTGACAACTGGAATGGCTATGAAAGGGTTACTCTAGAGAGGTGATCCTGTCCCAGGCAAAACAGAGCAAGATTTCATTGTGTTGCCAGATCTCAAGACCAAAGGTAAAGCAAATACAACCACATCCTAAGGATCCACAGTCCAAATACTTCTCTGTTACCCTGAGGAAGTCAGGAGTCAGCATCCCACCACCCTACAGGAAGAGTCACTGCTGTTCAGCATGCCTGCTTACTACATGACTAGCTCCCCTATTGGTTCCTGATTTAATCAGTTTTACCCAAGCAATTAATCTTATTGGTTGACCACAGCTCTGTCCCCTATACCCATAGAATGTTCCAGAACTCCCAGTAGAAGCCTGAGATCTCACACAGTGCTGATTCCGTACTCTGCATGCTGTGACTTTTCCTATACACACGTGTGTGATAAAATGCTCACGAAGTAAGCATATTTCTTTTTTATTTTGTCTTTAAATTATTTATATTTTGGTTTCTCATACAAGAGAAACCATGCACTATCACATAGCACAGACTTTGTGAAGATGGGAAAGCATGAGCATCAATATATGGTTGGTGCTGTTACTTTATCAAACAATTTAAACCTATTTTACCTCAGGGAAATTAAAAACTGATTTATTGTGAATTTCTATCACTCCTAAGATTTCTTGGAAGCCATAGGTTTTGCAATATCATGAATGCCATTCTTTAAGAAATGCAGGATTCTCAGGGAGGCTCAGGCTTAAGATTTCATTCATGAAACACATCTTTCTGGGTATTTGGGCTTTTTCAAAGCCCTGTGAATGCACAAAGAGCCAACTGGCTCTCTTTGAAGGAGGCAACGGCTCTTGCTCTTTGGCCTGGCTGTCGTGGAGAACAGGGACGCACTCCTGCCCTTCTCCCTTGTTGCATCTTAAGAGTCTGAGTGTTTGAGTCTGCTCCAGCTGCTGTGACCCCAATGACCTTGCCTGTAGGGGCGGCCAGACTGCTTCAAAGGTCCTTGTGAAAAGCAGCTACTGGTAGAGTTTGCCCTGTTCCCCCTTTTGGGTAATACTGAGTACACAGCACTTCCTCAGTCAGGGAGAACCACTGCCTGGATTGGAACTAGCCTTTGCACAATGGACACCTTGACTGGCATCCTTGCTATCACAAGGTAACCCTCACCAAGACACATGGCCAATCCCAACCTGCATCACTTTTTTCCCTGGGAAATAGGGGGTCTGCCACTGTCTGGGATCTGCTTAGCATCACCGGTTTTTTATTTGAAATAATCCTGACTTTAAATCATCACTCCAGCATACCTTTGAGCAGACTGCCCAGCTTGTTGGAGCTTCAGACTCTTTAATCTGTAAGATAAAATTCATCATAAGAAATCACAGCATTATTGTAAGGGAGTAACAATAATATATTTCCAAGAGAAACAATTGAACAGGCTTTCCTCCAATTTTGATCTTAGGTTAACTGGTACTGGGGATCGAACTCACGACCTTGCGCTTGCCAGGCAGGCGCTTAAGCCACTGAGCTAAATCCCCAGCCCTGATCTTAGGTTAACTGGATAATCTGATTTAGAAATTTAAACTTGAGGACACATGCAGAATTCATCTTGAAATATGCAAAGGAGCAGCCTGGGGGAAAAAGCCTCCATCTTCCCATGCATCTGAAATCAAGGCATGAGCTGGGCGTGCACCCACTGATCTTGGGGGGATGCTTGGTGGAGTCAAAGTACATAGAACAAGGAACCAACAGCAACAGCAGGAAACTGTGTAGGATGCAGGGTCAGTGGAATCAAGTTTTCCAGTGTGAGTGCTCCTGAAAGCAGGAACTGATTTTTTGTTACTCTGCCTCTGCCATGGGCACCTCTGCATGGCATATTCCCAAGTCAGAATGAGTAGCAATGAGGGTAAATTTTCCAGAGCTTTTACTCTGCTGTCTGACACTGCACTAAACACTTTATGTAATCTCTTTACTTATCCCCATGCCTGCAAGTGGTTAAGGTTACTACTCCCCCTCTACAGAGAAGTAGCATCAGGCCTCCCTTATTTAACCCTGGAGTTATATAAGCCCCCTCATACAGTTTGCTTCACGAGTTACCTAGCACAGATCTTGGAAGTAGCAGTGATCATTGGAGTGATGACTTAACTCCAGCAGTAGAATAGCAGCTCTCTGCATGAGAGCTAAGTCAGTCTTTTGATTTGGGCCTGATCCTAAGGTTTTACTGAAGAAGGGACCCCCTGAGCCATGCCCTAAAGAGTAGTTGGGGTTTTCCTATGAATTTAAGGGGTCGGGGTCTAACTCTGGGTGTTGGAGAAGGAACAGGACTAGCACAGAAAAAGAAGAAGGGTCCCAGAGTGCAGAGCTTGTCTGGGACCTGAAGCTGGCCCCAGGTTACTGGAGCAGAGAACACCAGGGAAGAGCAGCAGGCAGCCAGCTGTAGGTCTGCAGGCTTCCCCTGGGGGTACTTCCAGAAAATCTGGTATTTGTCTTGTGGGCCGGATCTGGCCGTCTGTTACCCAGAGTTCTTTTCTTTTAAATTTTGAATTAATTATTGATATTTAGAAGCCTGATGTTTTCATTCCAATATAGCTTAGCTTTCCTTGAAAAGTGGGAATACCTGGCAAGCACGAGGTCATGAGTTTGATCCCCGGTACCAAAACAAAACAAAACAAAAAAAAGAAAAGTGGGAATATATGGGCTGTACTGAGTTTCCCTTCAGCATCATCTGGAACTGGAAAGTGACCCACCCTGTGAGACACAGTTTGCCATGGTCACAGCTTGCCTTTCCTGTAGTGACCTTTCCTGTCACTATACCCATAACATGTCTTTCATTTATACCATCTGTCCATTTTCTAGAGGCATGAAGATTAGCAGTGACAGCTGTGGGCAATGTGAACCAATAAAGACTCCTTGTAGAATTATGACATTCCCAGTGCCTACCCCTCTACCAGAGATAAAGCATTTTATTAATCATCACTGTTTTCTTTAAGAAAATCCTATTCTAGTGCTATGCTGGTTAGTATGCTAGCTACTTGCCAGATGTGGTTATGTAAAATGAACCAAATGAAATTAAAATTTATGTTGCAATAGCCACATTTCAAATGTCGAGTGGGCCACTATACCAGGAGCTACAGATAGAGAAACTGTCCTCTTTGTGGAAAGCATTAGTGGACAGTTCTGTGCTGTGTGAGTGGCCAGCTCTAGTACACAGGAAACAGTTGGAGGAATACAAATCAAGGGGCCCATCTTGGCTCAGAGGATGCTGGAGGGGTAAGAAGGGAGGAGGTGCCATGGCTGCCACAGTAAGAAGGGAGACAGGCTGGGAAGACTGGACTGGTGGACTGGAGGACAGAGAGATGGTAAGGTATGAATGAGGATAGGACAGTGATTCAGTCTGCTAGAAATCCTTTGGCTGCAAATTATAACACGACTGCTAACAGTAGCTTAAATAAATGAAAGTTTACTTTGTCACATAACAAGAAAGACATTAGTTCAGGGATTCTGTGAGATCAAGGCCCAGGTCTCTGGTGTTCTTGTGATTTTTAACTTGATTGGTGGAAGTGGATATTTGAGATGTTTTCAACCAGGCAGATAAAAGAGATGAGAGGATACGTCTTCCATTCATAGCCAAGGCTGTCACACATATCACATGCAAAGAAGCATGAAAGCTTTTGCAGTCCCCGTTGCAAAGAGTCAAGGACAAAGGGGAATGGAATGGCCAGTGTAGCAAAGTCACCTACGGTTTGTTATGTCTGGGAACTGGGTGACATGATGAGAAAAACAGCACTAGGCTGAAATCTCACCTTCAAAAAATGGTATCTATCAGCTTTTTAAATGTCATTCCTTTGTGATACTTACGGCCATTTTCTCTTCTGAGCTGAAAATTGAGCCCTGGGGTGCTTTATCATTAAGTTACATACTCAGCCCTTTTTAGTTTTTCTTTTGAGACAGGATCTCGCTACTACTGAGGGGTGAGACTTGAACTTTTGATCATATGGACTCAGGCTCCCTCAGTACTGTGGTTACAGGCATGTGCCACTATGCCTGCATTCTTTGGAGGCATGATTCCCATATTCTATAGCACAATAGACTTCTAAGTCTATCCTCTCATCATAAAGTATGTAAGAATTTCATCATAGGTCTTAGTGGGCTAACATGAAAACATTGGCCAGGTCTGTCTGTCTATCTCTGTTTCTCTGCTTCCAAATAAGTCTTGTGATTCTCCTATTGGGTCCACTCAGATAATCAAAAATAATCTACCTATCTTAAACTTACCTGACTAGAAATCTCAATTCCTCTTTGCTCTGAACCTAACATTTTCACAAGTGTTGGGAATTACAGTATGAACATCTTAGAGTTATAGGGGTACATTATCTTGCCAAGTTCATGATTATTAGAGATCAATCCAGAAATTCTGCTTTTAGGAATTATCTAAGAAAATAGTGAATTAATGTGTATGCTCTGACATGTCTTGTGCAGGTATTTATAGTAGCACTTTCTGTAAATATTCACCCCAAAAATGGTGGTCAAGCAAATTATGGTTCAGCCACAAAACGGAAAATTCTGTAGCAAGATCCATTTTGATATGAATGTTGTTAAAAAGATGTCAGGTATGAAACACAGATCACATAATACTAATATGGCATTGTCCTATCAATAGTAAATCTATGTGCTCATAGTGTAGTATGTATATCAAACAATTACTAGTGCTTATTTCCAAATATGGGAAGTTTGATTTGTAAGACATTTTTACTAGACATTGGCATTTTTAAAGAATGATTGTATATTAGCACCACTAGGCATGTCTACACCTTTCTTTCTACTTGGTATCTAAACAATTTGGTCTAAAAGTACAACAGAGTACATGACCAAGAGGCATTGTGTGTGTCTGCATTCAAAAATTATATAGACCTTTTCTTTTGCCTCTTTAATTGTCTGACTCTTGTTTTTTATGATTTTCCAAATACTCTACCCATGTATTAGCCCAATGTATCATTCTGAGATTTGGTGTTCATTTCTCATCTCTCTGCTTCAAGGCAAATTATGAGTCGGACATCACACAAATTGACATTTTGAACTCTAGGTGTTCACTCATAGATAATGTTCACGGTATCAACAACCATAACTAAGCAAGGACCTACTATGTGTTAGTTGTGATGCATAGCAGGAACTGTATTGGGAAGCAACTTCTTGATAGAGATATGAAATGAGGACTGCTAACTGTCAAGAAAGGAGGATTGGAGGTTGTCATACTTGGGGAGAGATGACTACCTGCTGAGGTGTGTCCCTTCTGTCTTGGCTCATGGAAACAGTTCTTGTATTCTTTTCTTAAACTGGATTGCTGCATGAGTTGGTTTGAATGTATATTCCTTTGGGACCATATGAAAGCTTTAATTTGGATAGTTTCCATTCCCTAATTTCTATTTCTACCATTCCCAGTACTACTGCTCTCTATGGTGTTTCTAAGTATTCTAAATGAAGACAGTGTTAGAAAATTTCAGCAAAGATCAGGGTATAGTTAAAGAGGAATTTAAGGGCACTCGGTGTGGCCTCAGAGTTTACTTCCAGATCCCACTGCAGTGACCTCATACCTAGATGATGCCACATTTGAGAATGTAAATAGAACTCAGTGATCGCCTCAAGGAACGGTGTATGCAGGGAAGCAGACTTCAATTATTTGTTTTCATTAAGCAAAGCACCTAGTCATTCTTATCCAGTGAGTGAGTACAACCTCAGAGACCCTCCTGTAATCCTTTCCAACACTAGGACTCAAGTAGTAAAATCTCCTGGCCAGGGAAAATGCCCTGGGGTCTGAGGCGATGACAGCGCTCTTCCCCACAGCTTGGCCCAGTTGCTGTAAGAGAGTGGTCTTGTTGGGCTGTAGAGCCCAGCCAGAGGCCTCACCCAGACTCAGACCAAAGGCCACAACCCAGCCATGTGGAGAACGCAAAAGCAAGCCTTAACTACCCCTAGTTCAGACAGGTTCACAGTGCATTACACTACGTTAAATGGTGACGGTCTATCCCTTCCTAAAAATCAAAGTAAAACAAAACAAAACTGTGAAAGTAGAAAAAGTTGCTGTGCTCTCAAATGCACACTTATGCAACAATGCAAGCATAAAGAAGTCTGAGGAAATCATGGCACCTCCAAAGGAAACTAATAAGACTCCAGAAGCAAAGGATGTCTGTGAAAAGACAGAAAAAATCATAATAATCTCCGTAAAACTGTTTCATGAATTGCAAGATTATAGATAGAAAATTAAAAATCAGAAAACAATAGAAATAAAATGAAACTGAAAAAGAAATAGGGACAACAAAAAAGAAATTCTAGAAATGAAAAAAATAATGACTGTAGTAAAAACTGCAGTAGAAAGGTCTCAAGTGCCTACTTGATCAAGCTAAAGAATCACTGAGTTAAAAGGAAGACTTTGAAAATTATACAACCATATGAATAAAAGAAATAATAAATTAAGAGAATAAAGAAATTCAATGGAAATTATAGGACATCGGGAGACCTATATACACAAAATAAGAATTCAAGGAGAAGTAGTGAAAAAGGCCCAGAAAGCATACTGCAGAAAAAATAATGGCTAACAATTTCCCTAATCTGGAGATACAGACAGAGACAGAGAATCAATATACAGACAGAGAAAGCATGGAGATCTCCAAAGAGAGCCAACCCAAAGCAGAGTTCGTGAACATACATAATAATCAAACTATCAAACAAAGAAATTCTAGAAACAGCAGTAGGTAAGAAACATTATATTCAAAGGAGTTCCTACAGGACCATCAACAGATTTCTCATCAGAAACCCTGCAAGCCAGGATAGACTGGGATGATTTATTCAAAATTCTAAAGGGGGCAAACACTTGCTAACTAAGAATACTTTACCCAGCAAAACAAAGGAGAATAAAAATTTGACTTCCCATCCCCCAAAACCATAAAACTTAAGGAAATTTATTACCAGTAGACTCTGCTTTACAGTAATTGAGAAAGGAAGATCTCTTAAATTGAAAACAAAGGCCACTAAACAATAACATGGAGGTTATGAAAGTGTAAAACTCAGTGATACAAATAATGTACACTCATATTTGAAAAACACTAAGACAGTAATCACAGTGCAATGTTATCCCTAATATAGAGTTAAAAGAACTATTAATAGCAACCATAGCCAAGGTAAAATTTCAAAGGATATGTATCCACTAAAAATGATGTAAATTCTAACACCAAAAATTCTAACGTAAAATGGAGGCTATGATAAAATTTCAGAGTTGCACGCAAGCTTTAAAGAGACTGTTTTAACTATATGATACTCTATTTAAACCACATAGTAACTATAAAGCAAAAATCTGGAGTAGAGGCACAAAGCAAAAATCTGGAGTAGAGGCACAAAGCAAAAATAGAAAATGTTCAAAAATATCGGAGAAAAATCATCAAATCACAAAGGAGTGGAAGATAGGCAAGACAACCAGGAAACGATTAACAATGACAGTAGTAAGTTCATATCTATTAATAATTATCTTTAACATAAATGGCTTAAATTCTCCAGTAAAGACATAAAGTGGCTACAAGAACAGGAAGAAAGAAGGTCCCAACTGTGCATTGTCCTCAGGAGATTTACCGTGCTCTCATGTTGTCACTTAGAAATTTGAGTGAATGGGAAAAAGTATTCTGCACAAATAGGAAGCAACAGGAGAGGAGCAAGAGTGGTTATACCTAATGAAGACAAAATAGATTTTAAGTTAAAAGCTATAACATGAACAAGAAGTGATTATACAATGACAAAAAGGCTAATTCAAAATTTATATATATGCACATATATGTAAATAGTTTGAGCATCTAAATGTAATATTTGTTGTTATGAGTTATGTCTAGATGTGTGTCCAAACCTTCATGTGCTCATAGGTGGAACTTTTGAAAGGTGATTGGATATGTGGAAGTGCAGCTGACTTGCTAGTGGAAAGTGGGGTCTGGTCAGAAAAAGTGGGCCACTGGATATGCCACAAGTTATGGGGCATATCTTGAAAGAGTGTGTCGCCTCCCTGATTCATTCTCTCTCTCTCTCTCTCTCTCTCTCTCTCTCTCTCTCTCTCTCTCTCCCCCCCCCTCTCTCTCTCTCTGTCTGTCTGTCTCTCTCTCTCTCTCTCTCTCTCTCTCTCTCTGTGTTCTGGCTGCCAGGTGTGAGCAACTACTCTTCCAATAATGCACAGATTATCCAGACAGAATATTTATAAGAAAACTTTGGATTTGAGCACCTTTTACCAAGTGGATCTAACAGAAATATATAAAATATTCTATGCAATGGCAATAGAATATGTATTCTTCTCAAGTGCACATCAAATCTTCAGGACAGACCTGCACATTAAGCAGCAAAACAAGTCTTAGCAAATTTAAGATGCATGAAATAGTATCACATACATTTTCTGAGCACAAAGGTTTGGAACTAGAATTAATAACTGGAGGAGTGTCAGGAAATGGACAAAGTGGACAAAGACATAGAAATTAAACAACACGGTCCTGAAGAACCAATGGGTCACTGAAGTTCAGCAAAGCTGGCTGCAGTGGTGCACACTTGTAGTATTGGCCTTGGAATGCCAAAGCAGGAGGATCACGAGTTTGAGTCTCATGTGGGCAACTTAGTGACTTAGCGAGACTTAGTCTCAGGAGAAAAGAAGGAGAAAAGAGAAAAAAGAAAAGGCAAGGCAAGAGAAAGGACTGAGGATGTAGCTCAGTGTGATGGCCTGGATTTGCTCCCCAGTACCACAATGAATGAACAAATAAACAAATAAATATCTGTTTAAAAATTAAGTGAGAAATTAAAAACTGTCTAGAAAAAAGTGAAAACAGAAACACAACATACCAAGTCATATAGGATACAACAAAAGCACTTTTAAGAGGAAAGCCAATAGTATCAAATGCCTCAATCAAAGAATAAGACAGATTTCAAACAATTTGATATTACACTCAAGAGAAGAAAGATGAGCAAATTAATTCCAGTGTTAGCACACACACACACATACACACACACACACTCACACATACACAATAAAATGATGGTAAAGATCAGGAGGGAAAGAAAGACTAGGAAAATGATACACATGTGAAACTAAGAGTGGGGTTTTTTTAAAGAAAACTAACAAAGTTTTAGCTAGAAAATTCTCAACTCAGAAACAAAAGAGGACACGTTATAATTGATTTCACAGAAATATAAAGGATTCATAAGATGCTACTATGAACAATGAACACCAACAAATTAAATAGCCTAGAAGATACATGTAAATTTCTAGACACATACAACTTATCAAGATTGACTCAAAATGAAGTAGAAAACTTGAACAAAACAATAATGAGTAAAGTCATTGATTTAGTAATAAAAAGTCTTGTATCAAAACCAATGATCTGATGGCTTTACTGCTGAATTATGCTCAATTTTTAAAGAACTATCATCAATGTTTCACAAACTCTTACAAAGTATCAAAGAGGAGCAGATACTTTCAAACTCTTTTCATGAAACCATCGAAATAGGACAAAGAACATCACAAGATGGAAAATGATAGTTTCCTCAAAATGCTAAAAAGAGAACCATCATGTGGTTCAACCATCTTACTGCTTCATATTTACATGACACATTTTGAAATCAGAATGTTGCAGAGATGCACAAACTGCCATTTTTGGCAGTATTGTTCGTGCTGTGGAGTTATCCTTAGTATCCATCAGCAGACATGAATAAAGAGGTATGCATACTCCATGGAATAATAGTTAGCCTTGAAAAGAAATTTTTTTCACCTGGAATAACATGGGTGAAGTTGGATAACATGCCTAGTGTGACAAGGCAGGTGTGCAAGACAATCCCACAAGTTCTCACTTAATTGTGGAATGCAGGGGAGCTGGGCTCAAAGAAGTACAGAGTAAACTGGTGGTTACCAGCGACTAAAAGAGATGATAGGAAAGGCTGCAGAGCCTAAATTAGATGAGAGGAATAAAGCATTTTCCTTTGATATTTATTGCACAGTGTGATCAATAGAATAAAATATAATTTACATTTTAAATTGCTGGAAGAGTAAACCCCAAATGTTCTCACCACAAAAACTGACTGTTTGAAGTGATGGATATGTTAATTATCTTGATTTAATTTTTCCACATTATATTCATAAATTATACCATTGCTTTGCATTCTTAAAATGTATGTAACTATAATTTGTCAATTTATAATTAAAAATTCAAATTAGAAAAGAAAAAATATCAGCACTGATATTATTCTTCAAAGCTTTTCTAATATGTATACACACATACATTAATATGTGCATATCATGATAAACAGATAATTAATGAGAGAAATGGTGGGTTAGATCCCCAAACAAAAGAGCACCAGAGGTTCTACCCAGTCCATAATATACCAGCGCAAGAAGTTAATCTGTAAATTGGTGACTGAAACACAATTAGCAACTCTCGCTAACAAGGTATGATCTCTGGTATCTGTTATGTATCTTTGTACTTCAAAGTATTTGTGATATTATTTAATAGTTATTGTCCCGACCCACAGGTAAGTCAACGAAGACCCTAGAGGGGCAGTGGGGATGAGATAGGACAAGAGACACGAGAAATGGAGACAAGACAGGATTCTGATCAAGTCTCGTTTATTGGCAGGAAATGGTGGGCATTTATAGGGTACAGAGAAAGAGGGAGTGAAGCCTCTTGTCATCAGCAAGTAACTAGGCAACGATGGGTGGTCTTAGCCTAATTTCAGGGAGGCACATGGCTTCGGGAACCTTGAGAAATAGAAAATGTATGCAGAAACAGAAGCTAAACTGATATGATAGCTACTATTATCAAACGAAGGTCAGTCACAAGTCTCTCACAGAAGTTTCCCACAGGTCCCCCTTTCCTTTAAAAATAAAAGCTGAATATCCTTGAGGAGACTGTGCCTGTCTTGGGTCAGGTGGCTTCCACATGAGGCCAGCCTAAACTTACCTGTCATCGGAATGCAGAGCAGCGTGAGGCTCTGTTCCTGTCTTGGGCGGCAGTCAGCGCTACATGTGAGCTCCAGTTGCCCGTCTCTGGCTATCCAGTCTAGCGCACCAAGGCGAGAAAATTATTTGCCTTTATAAAGCAGCATCATAGCGCAATCTTGTGGGCTATGTGTAATTTTTTTTTTTAGCCATCTCGAGCCTGTGATAATGGACCTGTATGGATTGCATTTTTATAGCGTCTATTTGTCGTTTAATAAAAGCCATCAATTTATTAAAGAGAAAAGGCCCTAGTGAAAGCAAGATTAGTAGCCCAAGCAAAGGCCCAAGTAGGGGGAGGAGATAGGGTAAGATCCCATTCCAGGCACTCCAGAGAGGGCTGTCAAATAATTCCCTTCTTCTTTTGATCAGATCTTCTTGAAATCTCTTTATTTTATCTATCCTTTATTTATCAATGCCCGACTGGTTTGCATAGAAGCAGCAGCGTTCCTGCAAAGCCAAACAGATTCCTCCCTATTCTGCTGTGAGAAGGTCTAATCCTCTCCTCTTTTGGAGGACTATTTCTGCTAGAGAATCTAATTGATCTTGGATATCTTGAACAGTGCTGGATAAGGCCTGAACATCATTTATTAATTGATTTGAAAGTTTGACGTGGGATTGCAAGGCAACTCCGAGCCCCGCAGACCCTGTTGCTAGAGCTCCTGAAATGCCTAACCCTGCCAGGAGGGGGATGAATTGAACTGCTTTTTTTAGTATGGCTCACAGCATAATCAAAGCTGGGGATGGGAACAGGTTCGCCCCCCTGGTATAATATCTATGTTGGGTAGTAGGGTAGCTAGGACATATAGCCCTGACCAATTATTAGGCAAGAATGTGAAGGCCATATTTCCCCCACAGATAAACATTTGTCCTCTAGTGGGACAGAGAGGAGAATTGTAAGTAGATATCTGACTGCAATTAGTGAAGGTGACAAAACCAACATCTAGATCAGAACCAACATTATGAGATTTTTCTTGTATACAGTGAGGATTGTTGAAGCTTATAGGTTGTACTTTAAAAGGGAGGCTGATACCACAGTTTAAGGAATTTTTTTTGTATAAGATCAGATGGGGTAAAGTTTGAAGGGATGGCCAGGGGCATTGTATTGCCTATGGTCATACATAACCAACAATCTTTAGCTACTCAGGATTGGAGGTGTTTAGAACTTTATGTGTGGTTTTTAGAATTTTAGAGGTTTGGGTGTCTAGATCAACTCCCTACGACTAGGGGAGTGTTAAGGGGTGATAACGGATTTTTGGAAACATGTCATCTATAATTTGTTCCATCTGTTTTTGTGTCTTGAATTCTCTGAGTGCATCTTGTGGTCCTCCTCCATTGGAGACATGGACAGGAGCGACCCGATGCCAGCAGACAGGCTGACCCATCTCACCTGAGCATGGAGCTTGGGCATACTTTAGACCTTTCAAACCTGCACGTGTGTGATCCCAATCACCTCCGTAGAGCCACGGAAATTGCGTTGAAGAATGGCCACAAAATAAGTAATATTTTTAGGTCCTAAACACTCCTGAAATGACTCATAACAGCAGGAATGAATCGACTCGTGAAAGGACGTACATTCATCAGGACATGGTCCTGGTTGTCCATTAATTGTGGGAATGAGAGTAGGCTTGGAATAACATATGTAACTCTGTGTATAGCCCCCTCCCATACTTTGTGTAAATGAAAGGTATGCCACTTTGTTACCACAGTCTGTAGACATGGTGTAACTGGTGGGTCTAATTTGAGTGTTACCTCTTTTGCAGCACCAAAAGGGCCATCCTTGTTCAGTAATAACAGGCGAGCATCTTGTGGGTTGCTAAACCCACTTTTTACTGTTGTAGGTAGCATCATCAAAATCTCTAGTAGTAGGATCCAGTTTTTTGGTTTTATTGCCTGAAAGAGAAATAAAAATTTTCTCAGGGGTCTTTTTTGTCCCTGGTGTCGTTTGTGATGTCATCCTCTATATTTTGGACTTGATCTATTTGCTTAACCAATTGTTCTGGTAGCCATCTTGCAGATTTCATTGTTTTAGAATAAATGCATACTGATCCTCCACCCCAAATGAGTACCGGGTCTGGGCCATGTCATGAGTTAGTCAAAGGGTCTTTTCACAACACCAAGGCATATTGTTTTCGTGTTTCGCTATGCCAAAAGCGAGTGGCTGCTGAGTGTCCACTGCTATCCAAATTCAAAAAATTAAGGATAAATAGGGAGTGAGATACAATATTTTTAGGTGACCTTTTGTTGGGGTACCACCCTCCTTTTTTAATGTTTTCAATTGTGAGTTTTAAGGAGAGATGTGCCCTTTTAACTATACCTTGACCTTGAGGGTTATAGGGTATGTCTGTTTTGTGTTGAATGTTGAGGTGTTGACAGAAACGAGTGAAAGCAGAGCTAGTACAGCCTGGACCATTATCAGTTTTTAGTTGTTGTGGGCACCCTAAGACGGACAAAGCAGAGAGCATATGGTTTATTACATGTTTAGTGGCCTCACCAGTTTAGAGGGAGACGAAAATGAAGCCACTGAAGGTATCTACAATCACATGAGCATATTTGAGATTACCAAACTCAGGGATATGGGTGACATCCATTTGCCATAATGCATTGGGGATCAATCCCCTAGGATTAACTCCAAGGTGGGGAGTTGGGAGGTGTGTGGCACAGGAGGGACAGTTTTTGACTATTTTCTGGCCTGTTCTCTGGTAATCTTATATGCAAGCCGAAGAGTTTGGGCATTGAGATGATGAAGCTTGTGGCTATTTTGTGCCATGGTAATACCTTTATCAGAACCATTGCAATTGATATTGATCAATGCATAGAGAGGGGATTGAGTCTGAGTGGCCAGATCAACTTTTTGGTTACCTTCAGTCAGGGATCCTGGTACCCCAGAGTAAGCACACAAGTGCCCTATAAAAAATGGGTAAGGTCTTTTATTAATGAGCATCTGTATTTATTTAAATAACTCTCCAGTATTGGAGGCGCTCTTGATTTGGCCAGCCATTTCCAATAGAGGTATAGACTGAGCAATGTATGCGCTGTCAGTATATATATTGAAGGGTTTGGTAGGGAAGGCAGAGAGAACTGCAGCAACAGCATGAAGTTCAGTCGGTTGGGCTGATGTACTGCTTGTTTGAAAGGCTATGGTTTTGTCTTGGAAAGCATAGGCAGCCATGCCCATACTAACAAGGCATCTTTTAACGGTTTAAGTGCTATAACTGTAGGGAAAACAAATGCATGTCTATTGGCAAATTCAATAAGTCTATCCAAAGAGTAATGATTATCTATGAATCCCATCTAAGAGGCAAGGGCAATGGGCCAGAAATCAGGTGTCTGCATAAGCCAATCAATCTGTTCTTGGGTATAAGGCAATATAAGAATATCTGGTTTTTTACCAAAGTAGCATTTATCTTGACTTCTGCCAAGGATTATAAGGTTAGATATAGCTTGATAATAGGGTTTTATGACCTTTTTAGGAGTAACTGGTAAATGAACCCACATTAAGGGTGCCGTCTGCCAGAAGATGGCAGTTGGAGAAAGGGTGGTTTTGCATATAATAAATTTTAAAGGCTTGTCATAATCCATAAAGGTTACAGTTTGAGAGTGGATAGCCTGTTCCACAATATGTATGGCTTGTCTCCCTCCAGGAGTTAACTCACAGGGAGACATGGGATTAGAATCACCTCATAAGATATCATAAAGGGGCTTTAATTCACTTTTGTTAAGTTTTAAGTAAAGGGTAAGCCAATTGATATCTCCAAGGAGATTTTGGAAGTCATTTAAGGTCTTGAGTCTGTCTAATCTTAATTGTATCTTTTGTGAAGAGATCCAGGGTCTCCTCATTTGAAAACCTAAATAAGTATATGGATCTGTGAGCTGAACTTTATCAAGGGCAATCTCTAACCCTGTATCATGTAAAGCAATCTGTAGCTCATCATAACATCTCAGGACATCACCACCATCTTTTTCAGCTATTAAAATGTTGTCCATATAATGAACGATATATATCTGAGGCCAATGATCTCTTGTTGACTGTATTGCTGACGCAACAAAGGATTGACACAAAGTAGAACTATTGGCCATGCCTTGTGGCAGGACACACCATTGAAACCTTTTTATAGGTTCCCGAAAATTAATGGTGGGCAAACTGAAAGCAAAATGCTTTTGATCTTCTGGGTGTAGAGGAATGGTGAAAAAGCAATCTTTTAGATCTATGACAATTTTGAAGTGGCCCAGGAGTATGGCAACAGGTGAAGGGAGGCCTGGTTGTAAAGCTCCCATCAAAGCCATAGTTTTATTTACAGCTCTAAGGTCTTGTAACAATTGCCATTTCCCAGATTTTTTCCTGATGACGAAGATAGGGGTGTTCCAAGGAGAATTACTAGGGACTATATGGCCAGCTTTAAGTTGCTCCTGCACCAGCTGTTGTGCAGCCAATAACTTTTCAGAAGTGAGAGGCTGCTGATCGACCCATACAGGTTCTTCTGACAACCATGTAATTTTTTCTGCGTGGGTCACAGAAGAATCAATGGCCCCTATGGAAAATGGCCTAATCCTGCTCTATCAAACTTTTGGGCAGCCTCAATGGGTTTAACAATCCCTGAATTATTTTTTCCCAGACCTTGACCAGGTGAATATCCACTTTTTAACATGTGAGCAGTAACAACTGTATTAGGGCTACCCATAATTAACCCCATTTGAATCAATAGATCTCGGCCCCAGAGATTTATTGGTAGTCCAGCTATGACATAGGGCTATATAGTGCCTTGATTGCCCTCTTTATCTTTCCATGTTAGAAGCCTTGAGCTTCTTTCTGGATTTTGGCTTTGACCTATGCCCTTTAAATGAGTCATGGTAATGTCTAGGGGCCAAGCCGTAGGCCAATCATCTTATTTGATAATAGTGACATCTGCACCCGTATCTGTTAAACCTGAGAATTTTTTTTCCTCCAGCCACAAAGACATAAGGGGTTTTTGTGTTGAGACAACCGTTGCCCAATAGACATCTGACGATCCAAATCCACTATTGCCTCATTGTTAAGAGGCAGCCTTATTAAGGGTTGGAATTAAGGGTAAGAGCAGCAATTGAGCAAATATTTGTCCTGTTCAAATAGTATTAATGTTTTTGGGAGAGGACACCATGACCTTTATCTCCCCAGAATAATCATTATCTATCACTCTGGGAAAAACTTGTAGTCCCATTAAGCGTTGTGCTGCTACGCCCTATTATAAAGCCAAAAGTATCTTTAGGTAAGGGGCCAAAAATCCCTGTAGGGAGGGCCTGAACCCCCATATCAGGAGTTAATACTGTGTGGGTGGAGGAACTGAGGTCCAATCCTGTGCTCCCTGCTGTGGCTCTGAAGAGGTCTGAAATGGATTGTTGTTTGCTGGAACAAAACTAACTGCCCCATAGATCTGTCTGGGTTTAGGGGCCTGGGGTTGGCCCCGCTTCCGGTTTCCCTGTAACAGAGGAAGTTCTTTGCCATTAACATCCTTTTTAGATTTACATTCATTGGCCCAGTGATAACCTCTCTTACATCTGGGGCATAACCCTGGTGCCTTGGGTTTTGTATTAGCATTGAAGTCTTTTTTACAGTCTGTGTCACAGTTCTTAGCAAAGTGGCCAGTGTCTCCACAAGAAAAACATCTTTGTTTATTTTTTTGAGATAAAAACTGTTTGACTATAAAACCCTGCATGGCAGCGGCCTTACTGATAAGCAGCCCCAATGTCAGAACAAAGGCGAATGTATCCTGTTAAGTCTGTTTTTTTCTTGTAGGGCCTGATAGCGGCCTGGTATGCAGCATTAGTGTTTTCAAAAGCTAACTGTCTGATGAAGTCTGTGCCTGCATCAGCGTTACCAAAAATTCTACCAGCTGCAGTAAGCAAGCGATGAACAAAGCCTGCAAAAGGTTCATCCAGTCCTTATTTAATATTAGTGAGAAAAGAGCTCATATCTCCCTTAGAGGGGAGCTTTCTCCTTGCCCGGGCGGCTGCTGTTTGAATTTGAGCAAAATGCCCTGCATCAAATCACATTTGGGCAAGATTAGTTGTGTGAGGACCCTCTCCCGCTAACATATCAAAATTCCATCCATTGCCAGCTTGTGCATTACACCTGGCAGTCTCTTTACAATTTTTTACATAATCTGATTTTCATAAAAGATAATCTGCTCCCAACAGGGTCGCTCGAGCTAATGTCTGCCAATCTATAGGTGTGAGCCAATTTTTAGCTACAGAGTCCAAAATTGCAGTAGTGTATGGCGCTGTAGCTCCATATTGTGCCACCGCTGTCTTTAATTATTTTATTAATTTGAAATCAAAGCCAGTATGATGATGAAAGACCTGACCTTGGGCGTCTGTCATCTCTGTCACTGGAAATGCAGTGACACTTCATCTAACTGAGGGGCAGAGTCAAAAAGAGGAGTACATTTTGAAATTGTGCCCCCCCATAGGTGGTTGTTGTTTAAAGGGGGTTTTAGGTTTCGTTTCACTATCAATTTTAGATTTTCCAAATTTTAGACTTTCTAATTGGGCTATTAAGTCCTGATGTTCCTTTTCCAATTTCATTTGCTCCTTTAGCAGCTCAATTTTGTTCCTAAATTCCTTTCTGAGGTCAAAAACCAGACAAGCCACAATGGGAGCAGTAAGACTGCCATAACACGGTGGAGGGCACGAGGCATTAGACAGCCAATCAGGATTATAAGATCTGGCAGCCTCTCCTGCTAATTTATCCCAATTAATATATTCATCATCTACATTGGTCCCCAGGAATTTTTGTAAGTCAGGATATATCTTATTTTTGGATTTAACTCTCTCTAAACACCTGGGTTGTTGCTTTGAGGATATATCAGACTGTGATGTCTGTGTTTTTTTGTCTGTGCTATCTGGCAATGTTACTTGTTTTTTTTTACTATCACTATCAAAGGACATAAGATCCTCGTCCTTGCCAACTATGTTAGTTTGTCTCTTATCTTTGTCTCCTGAATTAGTTTCACTGTTCTTAAGTTCTCCTTGCAAGATATTTTCTCCCTTTTGAACCACATTAGCAATTACTGGGTCGGTGTGTCTCTGTGAAAGAATTTCATCTATCAAATTTCAATAAGAAAAAGCAGTTACAGGGACTTTTTCAGATCCAAATGTATCATAATAATCTTTGAGGGCATCACCGACCGTTTTCCACTGTTTTGTGTCGATAGTCCCTTCAGTGGAGAACCAAGGACAGACTTGTTTAATGAAGTCAAAATACTGACACAATTGTTTCATTTTAACCTTTACTCCTCCTGTCTTTAAAGCTTTTCCTAAGTCTTCAATGAACATTTCATGCTTACTCATTTCTTGTCCCATAATTGCTGTTCACTTACCGAGGTGTAGAAAACGCAGCAGGCTCCCGAGTTGACTTATCCTCTTTTTCCTTATTGTGCCGGCCTCTCAAACAGCGTCCCTCACTGAATTCCCTGTGCTTGGGCCCACGCTGTGCACCACCTGTCCAGACCCGTGGGGAAGTCAACGAAGACCCTAGAGGGGCAGTGGGGATGAGATAGGACAAGAGACACGAGAAATGGAGACAAGACAGGATTCTGATCAAGTCTCGTTTATTGGCAGGAAATGGTGGGCATTTATAGGGTACAGAGAAAGAGGGAGTGAAGCCTCTTGACATCAGAAGGAACGAGGCAATGATGGGTGGTCTTAGCCTAATTTCAGGGAGGCACATGGCTTCGGGAACCTTGAGAAATAGACAAGGTAGGCAGAAATAGAAGCTTGATATGATAGCTACTATTATCAAATGAAGGTCAGTCACAAGTCTCTCGCAGAGGTTTCCCACAAGTTATTATATGTTAAACAGAATAACAAAATGTTAATTACCTCTTGCCCATAATTATTTCATTTGCAAGAACATTCTACTTTAATCTTATTATGAATTTTAATTAATAAGCATTCTATGCTACATTGATCCAGTTTTAAAGGGAGTCCAGTGGTCAAGTAATTCTTAAATTGTTGGTTACAAATACACAATGTAAAGTTTGAGAAGGGTGATGAATTTTACAGCCACAGAGTCATAAAGACATTTGTTCAACAGTCTTTGTTCAACATAACAGTGGGACCCATGTGGGAGTCACATACTAGGTCACTGTCTTGGCTACTTTTCTCTCATTGCTGAGACAAAATACCTGATGCCTAAAATTAAGGAAGGGAAGCTTTAATTCTTACAGTTTGGGGGGTTTCAGTCCACATTCAGCTGGATCCAAGGCAGAATGGCATGCCAGGGCAGCTGTTCACGGCCACTGCAAACAGCAAGAGTGAACAGTGCAAAACAGAGAAGACACACCTTCTTCCTGCCCTTACACAGTATGTCAGCTCCACCCATGGGTAGGTGCAACACTCACATCACCAATCCCAGTGCTAGACAACAAACCAATCACAAACACTAGATTCAGTTACATCCATGATTGCATGAAGCTTGGGGAGGCCATCTGAACACAAACCGTGACAGTCACCTGGTCAGCCATTGCCAAAATACAGATGTCAGTCTCTAGAATCTAGGTCAAAACTAGTAACCATCAGTTTCTTCTATAAGGAATCCAGGAAGTTGTGTCCTTCAGATGACTCATCTGCAGGATGTCCACAGGCCTGGTTTATAATTTACATGTATATTCTTTTTTCTTACAATGATAAAATTACTCAGAGTGAAAATAAAGCCTTTACTGATTTGAAAGCTAGAGAGAACTAATTAAAATATTACTCCTAATAGAAAATGAATATTTATATTATCACAGCATATTTAGTGCTTATTATTGAAAGATATAGCATCCAGTGTAGAACCCACATCAATTCTGTTTACATTATGCCAGACAGTTGAAACTCACCCATTTCAGCAACTAAGAAACATTTAATTTTAGGGTATTATACTTGCTGATTTTGTAAACCAGTATAGTTCCTTTGAATAGTGCTTGGGCCATACATATTAAGGACTCAAAATGTTTCTTTGTACTAGTAGTTTTCACTGCTAAGAAGCTTCCCTAAGGAAATAATATTGTTAATCAAATGCAGTGACTTTATATTTGTGCAACAGTTTCACTACAAGGGAAATAAACATAGATAAGAGCTATTTTTAAAATGATCATGTGTGCACATGATAACATACTATGCAGGTATTACAATTGCATTGATGACATATTGAATGGTCAGAGAGAAAATGTGCACAATCTACCACTGAATGACGGCTTCATCGAGAGTTTATTTACGTCTGTCAAACTTGCTAGACAGGACAGTTGTCTAAACAGGAAGCTTGATTTTGTTTATTTATGAAGGATGAGAGGCATAAACCAGGAAGAAAATGCAGAGAGGTTAAACACGATGCCATGGAAATAAGGAAGGCAAGAACTAAACCACAGATAGAGAGTCCAAGAGAGTACCCTCCCACACTCCTCCCGTGCAAATCAAAGGTCTCAGTTAGCAGTTCACACCCTTGGCGGGGAAACTTGAATGCTTCTTAAAAATTCTAAGATCCAGGCCCTATCAAGCCCATTAAATCAGAACAGTTGGGATTGATGACCCAGACATCATTATTAAGAATTATTTTAATCTCCCTTGAGGACAGTAATGTGCAGCCCGGCTGGAGACCTGACTAACGACAGCTAGCAAAGCTACTCACCATCACTGAACATAAGCAGGGAGGGTAAGGAAGTCACAGGACCCAGTCTTTCTTTTTTCCCTCTAAGTAGAGATTTGAAATACTAACCTGAGCTCTTTGGTAAGGAGCTGCTTAAAATTTCACCAAACTTTGGGTCCAGAGGAAACAGGAGTGTAGGTGGTTCATGGGCTCTCACTTTAAAGCCCCCTCATCACAGACAGGGTTCTGCATAAGGCACCCCCTCTCTAAAAGCAGATAGAGACACTTTCTGCTCAGCTAAGGTTCAAGCTTCTGCGTGCGAGGTGCATTATTATAGAATAGATACTCAGTCTACAAAATCCCTATTAGCTCACATTTAGAGGAATTATTCAAAGTCTCAGAGCTGGTCCCAAGTGCTCTCACAAGCTTGGAGTTCAACATTAAACATGCCAGGATAATAGTATAAGGACTCAATCTTTGTTATGAGGAAAAATAGCCCTGGTTTCAGGACAAAGAGATGCCTCAGTAGGAAAATTAATGAATAACGAATTAATGAAATTGAAAATGGTTTTAGAGATTCACTATTCCTCTACATTATGATTCGGAACTTATGAGCAATAAGACCCCATGAAGCGCAGTGGTGTGTTATGGTAAAAAGAATATTATGGTAAACACATACGGTGTCCTGCAGAGCACTTACAGTGATCATAGAAATGCAAGTGTGAACCCTGTGGGAGGAGGTGTTCAACCTCAGCTCGCCCATCAATTGCGTCCTCACCATGGCACTGAGGTCAGGCCGACATTCAGTTGAGTGCTCAGCATCAGCAGCCAGAACACATTTGAATCACAACCACTAAGCTTGGGGGTCCTGGGTGCTTTTCACTCTGGTTTCTCTGTAAAGATGGACTGCTCTGAGAAGCAACTTTCCAATTCTGCAGAAACCAACCTGCACAAATTACTGGATTCACCAGGGACAGGACCTGCTGCTCCATCTGACACCAGCCCATCAGAATGCCAGCTGTTGAGTCACATTTTTGCCTTTACAGAAGCTGATCATAAACAACCATGAAACAGGAATAAAACAAGAGAAGAGGAAGGAGACAGCCATTCAGGGTGGCGGTCCTCTGCAAAGGAGAGGCATCTTCACCCATGAGAGAGAAATGTTCCTTTGGAAAAGAGATCCAAAGCAAGAAATAATGACTCTCCCTTTAACTAAGTAATGTAAAAATGTGTAATTGCCACTTCCACTTCTAGAAATGCTAAAGAGAACAAATGTAAACCTTCATTTTCTTATTTGCTCTTCATTGAATAAATAGAATTCATTCGAGACATGCTTTACAGAAGGACCACTGCCCTTGACCACTGACCTTGACAAAAGAGCTCACTAAATATGAGCTGGTTGGAAAATGAGGGGGGATTACAGAGAACCCCACCCTAAGCTTGCATTATGCTTTCAAGCCACTATACTTCAAGGAAGTGTATGGAATATTTTGTAGTTGCTAGAAACAAAATCTGCTGGTGACTTTGAGGAAGAAGCCTCCTTTTTACTAGGAAGACTTTTTTTTTTTAAAGGAAATGATATTTGAGCTGCATCTGGAAGGATAAGGAGAATCACCACTGGAAGATGTGCAAATCAGCAAGAATAGAAAAGTGCAGAATATTTTGAGACATGGGAGAGGATGAAAGGAAATTGCTGTCTCATTAGAGGAATCCACTCAAAAGTAGGAACTCACATTTCATTTAAGTTGTATAGAGAGGTTTGATTGGAAATTTACCTAAAAAATAAACTGAAACTTATAAAACTAAATTTAGATGATGTTTATCAACTTGCCAGTTATAATCATAGCTATATGCTAAACTTTAAACAATGAATGAAGAGGTATGTATGAAAAATACATTTGATAAAAGCACTTTATGAACAATTGTATGAAATTACAATTGTGCCCTTTACTTGACTTTCAGACTGATCATGAGGAGTACACACCAGAAAAACTATTTCGAGGGCTCCACTGGTTTCATCGACACCATTTTTTATCACCTCATAAATATTGCATATTTTGCAATATTGGTTGTGCCATTTGCAATAAGCTCACTTTGTATCAGTGTGTGCCTTGTATTGAGGGAGGCTGAACTGCCTAACAATCAGAAAAACCAAGTAGAATTGTTAGAGGAAGCTTTGAAATATTGTCTTCACTGATAAATCTTTTTTTTTTATTAGTACATGTTGGCAGTACATGCAGTTAACAATCATCTTGGGGGATGAGTACACATATATAATACACCTTGGTTCTTTTCTGAATCCCCTTCCCCTTCCCTCTCTCCCCCCTCCTCTAGTTTCCCCTTCCCTTTTTCATTCTGGTTGATATTATTAATCTTAGTTGATGTTTATGGCACATAAGCTTCACATCCATTGAGGTTACTAAGTTCCTGTCTGTGACGTATCTTTATGCTACTTATGACCACTCCTCCTCACCCCTTACCCTTAGTCTCTTGGACCCCTTCTCATCTGCAGTTAGTTCAATGAAAGGAACAGACAGCACTTACGTGGTTTGATCAATTTTGCATGCCTGTATCTGGTAATCTGAGCAACTATTTTGAAGATAACAATATGCAATACAATGACTGTTGCTAATTACCTAACATCTTGTTTTGAAAGTCTGTATCATTTTTATTGTTTTCTTTCATTCTCTTTAAAATTAAAAATATTTTAAAATAAGAGAGATGCAACCCCTGTCTCCTTCAATCCATCCTTTATTAAGTTCTTTGTACTTTAGCTTACTCAAATGAGAGATATCATATGGTATTTAAGCTTATTCATCTGGTTTATTTCAATGAACTTTATATTTTCCAAGTGCATCCATTTCCCAAATTTGTATTTCTTCATAGCCAATTAATATTTCATCATGTACATTTTTTTCTCATATAGACACAGCTTTGATTTCCTTTTGCAACATAATTACCATCATCATTATTATATCAAAGACTTACTGGAAAGACATCATCACTGTCAGAGAAGATTCTGATAACTAATGCTCAGGTAATAAAGACCCGTGTACTTGACTTCGGCTGAGATATAAGGTATATGTTCAGAAGTGTTGGCAAATAAAGATGGGGAGTTTGATTGGAGCCTTGAACCACAAGATGAAGAGATTTAGGGCTTCCTCCTCCACTTGGTGGACAGCTGTGGCTGCTGATTGAGTGTGCGTGTGATGCTGTCATGTGGGATATTTGTTTGGCTGAGCCAGGGAGGAGCACAGTGGAGCCTATAGGTGTGTGTACCATTGGGAGGAGGATGTAATCCATCAGTTCTTGTGCTTTAGGATAGCGTGTTTGTCTGGGGGGAAGCAAAGTTTCCTCATTTATCAACACTTTCTGTCCTCCTGTGACTCCCATTGCAATTGATGGTGTTGTGTACCTTCATTTATCTTGGAGGGAGAGACATTATTTGGAACCATTTGCATGTTTTAAGCAGTTCACACAAAGACTAGTATGATTGGCAATTTGGGACATATCATCTTTATTCAGTCCTGGCATCATGCCTGAGGGAGGAATGGTCAAGAAAAAAGCAAACTAGATCCTGTCCACCTCTTCCCAGCTTTATGAAAACTTGAAATTAAACTTTCATCTAGTGATGTTTACTTTAGAACTTAAATGGCAATGCTGGAGCTTCTTTTAGACTAAAGGATCAGAGAAATCCCTAAGATCAAGAAGATCTAAGATTATTTTTTTGCCATTTTCTAAGGCAATTTATGTAACTCAGCTGTACACGATCTTTCAAGGCCTCACGTGAGGTGACATAAATGGTGCATTACCCCAGAACGGTCCAGGAAGATACCTTTGACTGTGATGTCTAGTCCTTGCTTAGAAGTATTGATTTATGCATGTTTCCCTCTGTTCTTCCTTCCGCAGCTCCCTAACCCACCCCACAAGGCCATGCACATGCAGGCGCACACACGCTGAAAGGAGTATTCATTTCAGTAAGAAGAAGAGAAATGCGGAAGTTCTGTAGAAGAAAATTTAAGTCATCCAAATAATCTCGGAAGTTACACTCTCATTTTCTCAGTTGAAGGTTTTGGAAATTTGTACTTAGCTACCCTGAGCCAAGAACATGTTTATTTCTTAGACAAATATTAGCAACGACAGAGAGAAGAGGGCAATTCTCCCTTGGCACCTAAGTGTTCTGCATGGTGTTGCCAGCAAGTCAAAGGGCCTCAAATCCTTTAGTCTATTTCCTGCTTCCCAAAGCTGATGGAGATAGAGGTTCACAATGATTTCGGTGACTCTGCATTGATTTCTATCTAGAGTTCCTCTACCACAATCAATCCTGAATATAATTAAATTCAGAAAAATCCTAAATGCAATATAAATTTACATATATGATTTGTGTTTCATCAGCTACTCTACCCAAAAGACTCAGTGATTCTTCCTCAGCAAGATGTGAAACTGAATGTTTGTGCATTCCCCACATTGAAAGATTAGAACCCTCTTTCTGAAGGGGACCTATTAGGAGATAAAGGCTTTGGGAGTGATTAAATTATGAGGATGGAGCCCTCACAACTAGGATTAGTGCTGTTACATAAGACACTCCTAAAAGTTTTCTTACCCTTTTGCCATGTAAAGTCCTAGCAAGAAGAAGGCTATAATCTCTCAACCATGAAGGAGGTCCCTGCCAGAGTATAAATCTGATAGCTCTTTAATCTTGGACTTCCATGTCTGCAGAACTGTGAGGAAAATAAGCTGTTGTTTATGAGCAACTCAGTCTACAGTACTTTGATACAGCAGCTCAGACAGACTAAACCCAGCTCCTCAGGCAGGCTCCTGTCACATGCTGATGATATTCAGGCAATGAACAAGGCAGAGCAGTCCTTGTCCTGGTAATTATAACTTCCCCAAGAGAAGCAAGGGAAAAGAAATGAATTAATAGTAAAAAAAAAATCCATTATTATTAACTGCAGTGAAGAAAGTCGAGCAGCAATGGAGAGTGATGTGTGGTTTCACCCTGGCGGCAGGCTGGGTACAGGCCTCAGAGGGGACGGCAGTTGAGCAAGCACACAAGTGAGCTTGAATTCTTACTTGGATGCAAAGTGAGGTGAGCACAATGACTTACAGGCCATCTTCCCCGGGCTAAATCCCCATTTATAAAAGTGGCATTTAAATTCTTCAGCTCTACAAAGCCCTTACTTTCTGCCTTCACGAAACAGGGAAAAGGCAGAGCTAGGTTTTGTGCTCCTAGACCGTTTTATGGAGTTAGAAGTTCTACAATATGGATTAGATAGGTGAACAGCTGTGTGGAGTGTGGGGTGTATTACCCTCTGATCTGGACGAGGAGATGGAAAGCAGAGAGGGTAAGTGCCACAGATGCCATAGATGGTGTGGGGAACCACTCAGACTGCTCAAAGCACAGGGCATCTAAGGACAACTGAGAACATGACCTTGCTTGTCTGGCGCAGATGCACAGAGGCATACAGTTATGTAACCATGACTTAGCACAGGTAAACACACTTGTGCTGGTTATGGCACTATGTAAGAAAGTAAACATGAGATAGCAACCTGTCTAAGAATTATACAGTAAAGATGCAGGTGGTTCTCGCTCCAACTGTCTGCTCTGCTCCACGCTGCCTGCTGCTGTGCTGATGTCTTACACACGTGGATTTTTTTAACCTTGGAACCTCAGCTGCAAAAATCTCCCTTGGGCCCTCTGAGCAGGCCGGCAGATGGTCTAAACAACAAGGAGATAACCCTCAGTGGCTCAGAACTGTGTTTGTCAAAAGTTCTCTAAGAATCTTTAAACTTTGATAACTTTTTAACATCTATTGCTATGTAACAACTTATTGCAAACTTTAGCAACTTAGAACACCAAACTTCTCCTGTCTCAAATTTTTGTGAACATGGCTTTTGACTCCAGTGTCTCTCGTGAAACTGTAATCACGGTGTAGCTGAGTTGTAATTAGCTTAAGCTCTGAATAGAGAAAGATATACTTCTACAGTCAGACACTGTCAGCAGCCCCAGTCCTTGTGAGCTTTGGGTCAAATGCCTCAGTTCCCCAAGAGGTGAAGCCACAGACAGGTATGGCAGCTTACTTCTCCACAGTAAGAGCTCAGAAAGAGACACCCCATTGCTTTGCCCACATTCTGTTCCTTAGCTCTGAGTTACTACATCCAACCCATTCCAATAGGGAATGTGCATACCCATTACGTAAAGGCACAGCTACATGGACGATAACTGGGATGCCAACTTTAGGGACCACCTACAAAACAAATTTTAAAAGAAGTACCTAAGTCAAAATAAAATGTTCATTAGATAGTTATTTTAAATCAATATCATATATTATTATATAAGGTTCAGCTGAATGGTTCCTCAAGATAATGATTATTTAACAACTTAAAATAATAAAATATTAAAAATACACAATAGAGTAAATCATTTAATCCCAAAGGTGAAGTTTAACAGAGTAAGAAAAAAATCTACAGTAAAACTAGAAAATAAGTTACAAAGTAGCTGTGGTTAAGACTTACCTTTCACTAATCTCCTTGGACCTAATGTATTAAATATTCCAATTAAAAGAAACAGAGTGTTCATGTGGACCAAAACACAAACAACTAAAAAACAATGCCCACCCATATGTTGTTTACAGAAAACTAGTTGCACCTAGAAGGACCCGCAGTCTGAAAACAAAAGAAGATAAAGAAGAGCTAAATGAAAGGCATCACAGTTCCAGACTTGAAGTTATATTACAAAGCTACAGTTATAAAAACATCATAATATTGGCACAAAAATAGGCCTGAAGATTAATGGAATAGAGTAGAGAATGAAAAAACAAACCCACATGCATTCAACTATTTGATCTTTAACAAAGGGGTAAAAACCATACAATGGAGAAAACAGTTAGAGAAGAACCATTCCAATTTTCCTTAAAAGATTCCAAAGAATAGAAAGATAAGAATTCCTTTGAAAATATTCTCTGAGATCAGCATTTCACTAATACCAAAAAAAAAAAAAAAAAAGATAAGGACTTAATGCACATACAAAAAAGAAAATCACGAGCTAATATCCTTGATGAGTGTAGATGCAAAAATCATTAACAAAATACTAGGAAATAAATCTCAACAACAGCATGTTAAAAAGATTATTCACTATGATTAAGCAGGATTCACCCAGGAATGAGAGGTTGGTTGAACATACGCAAATCAACAAGTGGGATACATGCCATCAGCAGAATGAAACCTAAAACCTACATAAATTATTGTCTTCACAGATGCAGAAAAGTATCTGATAAAATTCATATTCCTTCATGATAAAAGCACTGAAAAAAATTAGGTACAGAAGTAAAGTATTCAAAAAAAGAAGAAGTAAAGTGTTTAACACAACAAAGGCTATTTATAATAAGCAAATAGATAACATTTTATGAACTGGGGAAAAACTGAAAACTTCCTCTTTAAGATCTGGAACTAGACGAGAATGCCCACTTCCACCACCCTCATTCAGTGGGGCTCTGGAAGTTCTAGCCAGAGCCATTAGCAAGAGGAAGACATGACAGGTATTTAAATTTGAGGGAAGAAACCAAATTGCCAGTTTTTGGATGACACAGTCTTATACATAAGAAAACCCCAAAGTCTCCGCCATAAAAAAAAAAAATCTATGACCTATATGACTATATGGCCATAAAAAACTATAGCCTATGATGTTGAGAGACATTATAGGGGAAAAAATCAACATACCAGAATCAGTAGTATTGCTATACAACAGTGGCAAATTATTTAAAAGAGAAATCAATAAAGCAATTCATTTACAATTGCTAAACAAACAAAAAACAAAGCGAAAAACCTCTAGAAATAAATTTAACCAAAGAAGGGAAAGATTTTATAATGAAAATGACAAAATATTCATGACAAGATTTAAATAGGACACTTAAAGTGGAAAAATCTAATGTTTATGGAATGAAAAATCAATATTTTTAAGTGTTCATAACACCCAAAGCAATCTACAGATTAAATGTAATACCTATTGCAGTGACATTATTCACAGACTTAGAAAAATATCCTAAAATTTATATGGGACACCAACAATAATGACAGCAAATACCTAATTAGCCAAAGTTATCATGAGCAAAAAGAATAAATAAAAATCACACTACCAGACTTTAAAAATACTACAAAGTTGTAGTAATCAAAACAGTGTAGTTACATAAAAACATACCAATGAAACACAACAGAGAGCCTTGAAGTAAATTCATGTATCTACAGTCAGTTTATTATTGACAAAGATGCTAAGAACACGTATTGGATAGTTTTTTCAATAAATGGTGTTGGAAAAACTGGATGTTCACATGTAGAAGAGTGAAACTATGCCTCTTTCTCTCCAGTTACAAAAATCAGCTCAAAATGGATTAAGGATTTAAATATGACATGAAATTAAAAAATGACTAGAAGACATAGAAAAAATGCTTCAGGACACTAGACTGGGCAAAGAATTTACTTGAAGAAGTCCCAAAAGCATGGAAAACAAGCAAAGATAGACAATAGCTTTTACATAGCCAAAAATATAATGAACAGAGTGAAGAGATATCCTAGAGAACCAGAGAAAATACTTGCAAACAGTACATTAAACAAGGAGATGTTGTCTGAAACACACAAGAAATTTCAAACACTAAGTAGTAAAAAACCCAAATAATTGGAGGAAGCAGGAGCACAAGTTTAAGCCTGGCCTGGGCTAGTTAGTGACTTAGTGAGACCCCTAAAATTAAAACAATTGCCCGTGCTGCTAAAAAAGAATCTGACTTAAATGGACAATAGACTTCCATAAATATTTCTCAGAAGGAAACATAATGGCCTATAGGTACATGAAAAATTGATAAACATAACTAATCATAAGGAAAATATAAACCAAAATCCCAATGAGATATCATCTCACTCCAGTTAGAATGGACAATACACAAAAGACTGAAGATAACAAGTGCTGGCGAAGATGTGGAGAAAAGAGAACCCTGCTCAGCAGCGGTGGGAAGCCATCATGGAGGTAGAGTGGAGCTTCCTAAAAAACATTAAAAATGGAAATACAGGATCTGTCAATTCCAGCCTTGAGTATTTACCCAAAGGAAATGAAATCAGTCTACCCAAGGAATAACTGCACTCCCATCGTCAGTGCAGCCCTATTCACAATAGCCAAGAAAGGAGAATGATATAAGTGTTTGTCAACTGATAGAAAAAATGTATATTGCCTATCTACGATGGAATACCATAGAAAAGTGGAATCCTGCCTTTTGCGACAACATGGGAGGAAATGGACATCATTACATTAGCTGAAGTAGCCAAGCACAGAGCAATGGTACCATATGATGTCACTCATATATAGAACCTGAAAATGTTGACCAAATATAGTTGAGAATAGCATGATAGTTATTAGAGGCTGGGGAGAATGGGAGGAAAGAGGTATGGGAAAATGTTGACCAGTGGATAATAAATTATAGTTAGCAGTGAGTGAGAAATTCTGGTGTGCTATCACAGAGTCGGTTGCATAAAGATAACAAGAAAAGTGTATTCTTCAGAATGCTAAAAGAATTTTAAAAGTTTTCACTGCTAGAAATTATAAATGCTTGAAGGGATAGTTACATTTAACTTGGTTTAAACATTACACAATGTATGCATGTATTATTAAACATTATAAATTATCCTATTAATATGTATAATTTTGATGTATCAGTTAAAATTTAAAATTTAAAAATTCATAAAGTTCAATGTTATATTTTGGGGAAAATTATTCAACTGAATTGTTCCCTAAAATAATGGTTAAACTTGAAAATAATATCACTGTTAAAATGGAGCAAAATGACAGAGTTGATATTGCTGACCTGAAACTGAAATATTTGAACTGACAACTGAAACTTCAAACATGCACATATATTTTTATTATACTCAACGAGTTTAATTCCAGTGAGACAAATCACCCATCAGTAATGTCAGTTTGGAATTTGGGGTTGACTGTTTTGGTGGTCTTTATTTGTAAACCTCAAAAAAACGGGCCCAACACAGGTCCTGTGTTTAGTCTTATTCTATTTCTGAGGAAAGTGAGGCAGAGAAGTCAGGCACCTTGCCTGAAAGACTTTTGCCCTAGAATAAATTACAGGACATTATGGCAGTGGTTCAACATGGTGGAAGGCCAAATTAGGATGCTTACACTGACGGCCACTTCCTCCTTCTTTCCCGATTACAACTTCCTTCTTGCTTTCCCTTTGTGCACAAAGAAAATTCCAATCAGCTCCTCCTGCATCATCAATGCCGGCCCCAAGCACCACATCCTGTCAAAGGTCACATATACCTCACACCACCATATCCGGGCAGAGGAGGCTGGTTGTAGGTGCCTCTCCCTCTTTTATTTTTCAAATAAAAGGCCACTTTTACTTTTTCTTATCTTCTGCTCCTTTATTGTGCCAGAAAACTCTAACATTGCCAAGGTCAATAAAAGTCAGTGGAACAAGTGAAATTTCAACATGGGAAATATGACTCCAGAGCACGTCCGCCTAATAATTCTGCTGAGATCCTAAAATCATAAGAAAAATGGACTTATAAATTAATCCGAGGCTGCCAGATCAGCTGCAAACAGGTTGCCTTGCACCTATTTATTTAGGTGAACTGGTTGAGACCCAGGCAGGCTCATTTCCATTTTTCTTGAAGCCAATGGTCTTCACTTTGTACTAGCAAATAGTTAAGCCATGGGAATCTCTTTTGCATACACCCTTGGCTTATAGCATGTTTAATTATCCGGTTGTCCAGCCACCCCGTTGCCTAACCATCCTTCCACGCTTTTGTTAAAAAACCAGTTAACCTCAGGTTTCTCTGCACATAGTAAACTGCAACTAACTTAAGGTTTAAACTGCTTGTCACCTATTCGAATATTGTATCAAATAGCTGAGGTTCAGCAAATCTCAAGCAGCCGACTCTTCAAGCCGTGTTCAGGCAGGACTGACACTTCTTTCACTTCTGCTTTCCCTATGATTCCATTTTGCTGGCCAGAAGTAGCATCCTCCTATATGGTGTATCAAGGCACTGAACCACATTTGTTCAGGCTGCTGTCTAATTTAAGAATCACAAAGCCAATGAAAATCTGTAAAATGAGATCTGTTGCAAATTTTTTTCTTTTAACAAACTCATCCATTTTTCCAGCGCATTCTGGTTTACTTTACTATGTACCCAATAGCATGCAAGGAATTATTTCTGGTCTTGACTGTGCTATGCCCTAGTTCAGTTCTTCTCAAGTTCACCTATTCTTGCTTTCTTCTCAATATTTACAGTCATGCATACTACTTGTCCTATTACAGTTCTTTTAAAATTGATTTTATTGTTGGGCATAAAGGAACACACTCACAATCTCAGCTCTTAGGAGGCTGAAGCATGATTTTGACATAGTGGAAGCTTGTTTGGAAATCAGAACAAACTAAAAAACAGTCAGGCATGACAGCACTCACCTGTAATCCCAGCACTTTGGGAGCCTGAACTAGAAATGAAACTTTTAGCCTAGTCTGGTCCACTGATTTAGCAAGATATTGTCTCAAAATAAAAATTAAAAAAAATAAAGGGAGAGGGGGAAAGATACCGATGTAGCTCAGTGTGAAGACTCTGGACTCAATTCCCAATACTGAAAAAATAAACCTACTTTACTTTTAAAAATATAAATGCCTCCCAAGTAGAGTATATCTGTGATTGAGAGCTTCACATGCAAGTTTATCTTTCTCCAAATAACACTACAAAAATAGTGAACCAAAAAAACCCTTTCGTCTTTATTTCAGGATCGCCCCATCTAGCGCGGAGACAGAATCTCACTCCAGGGACCCCCTCAGCCCCAGACTCTGGGGAGAGGAGGAGGAAGACAGGGACCATCCTCTCTCCTACCCACCACCCTCAGACTCTGTTAGAGACAGGTTTGCAATGAGATTGTTTCCCTAACCACCTTTAGAGATTCACTGAGTCAATATTGCATATTCATTAACTACTGAACAGCTGTTGGGGGCAGAGCTTTCCGGGAAGGCTGCTTCAAAGCTTGCTAAGTCAATACCCTGCCTCTGATGGTGCGCCATCCCTGAACCGTGCTTGGCTTCCTTCCAGGGGCTCATTTCTGGATGTGGACTTTGTAGCCTCTATGTCTGAGGCCACCGTGTGCCTCAGAAATATGTGCATTTGAGCTGTGAGTGTGAAAACAAAGAAAGGGCTGGGCTGTGCGACCCAGGAAGGTCTTTTCAGGGTCCCAAAGCAGCTCCTTTTCCATCCCCCAGCCATCTATCTTCTCTTTGTCTCTGCTGCTCTGCTCTGTGTCCTCACTCTTTTTTTCCTCTCTCCTCCCACACACTCTGCTCTTCCACTGTGGCATGGTTTGCACCTAGGCTGGCCCCAAAGGCCTCAGAAGTGGGGTTGGGGAAGGTGACCGGATCACAGGGGCACTACCTGCACCAGTGGGGTTATCTACTGACCAGGTACCTAGCTAAGGTGCATGAATAGGGCCTGGCCTGGGGAGGTGGGTCGCTAGGGGCTTAACCTGGAAGGGTGCATTCCTGTTCCCAGCTCCTCTCTTCTCTTTCTCGCTCCCTGCAGCTGTCGTGCTCCCTGCTGTGTCTGCCTTGCTGTCTGACAACCCCTGAAACCTTGAACCAAACAAACTTCTTCCCCTTTAAGTTATGGGTGCCTGGTGTTGCATCCCAGCAGCTAGGAGGTGATAAATACACAGCTAGTCCTTCTTTATCTATCTTTGTCTCTCCTCTTTCTCTCTTTGATCTGCCTAATTCAATAAAGATTTCTTGGATGATCTGCTTGTTCATTTCAGGTCTTCATAGAGAAGGCTGAGGCAGGAGGATCACTGGGAGTTCGAGGCCAGCCTGGGCTACAAAGTGAGTTTAAGGCCAGCCTAAACTACCTGATGAAACTCTGTCTCAGAACACACACACACACACACACACACACACACACGGACAGAGGCTACCATTATGGATGGAGGTCTGGGGAAAATCTGAGTGCCTGTTTCTTAGGATTGCAATAAAATATGAAGTAGTGTTCATACCGTACATGTTCAGTATATAGAGATTTCTCCTTAGAGGTTGATTTTGTTATTTCCTTCTCCTAATCTCTCTCCACAGTCATTCAGTAAGAATATTTTCTTTTTTAAAAAAATTTTATTTTAAAGGGGGTAAAATTAAACACAACAAAACAGAACAGAACGGGACATAAGAAAGCATAAATTTCAAAGCTAGACAACCAGAGATCTTCACTATCTGTCATATTGTCTCTTGTTTTCTTCCAAGTGGTTGTCCATATTTTTGCATATGGGGAGCTCATACTAAATAACATAGCCAATCTTTTCACAAGATGTGTAGTTAACTGGTTCCCACTTGCTAAGGGAGGGGGGAACACGGGACAGGGGACAGGACAACATGACATGTCTGATTCTCAGCCCACACACCGGCAGGATCACAGCCGCCCCCCAGAGAGGGGAGGAGTTCCTTGTTCTCCCGGCACCCCGAGTCAACCACACAGTGCAGATCCCAAGGCGCCAGGGTCTCTCTTCTTCGGGCCACGGAAAGTCTGCCACACTCTCAGCCGCCCCCCAGAGAGGGGAGGAGCTCCTTGTTCTCCCGGAACCCTGAGTCAACCACACGGTGCAGGTCCCGACGCGCCAGGGTCTCTCCCCTGCAGGCCCCCGAAAGTCCACCATACTCACCTGCTATTTCTTTCTGATGAATTGACCATTCCATTTCCAAAGTTCTGAAATGGCCAACAGACCACAGAAAGAATTCTCTTTAGGCTCCTGTTTGAAACCAGCAGCTACAGCAATCTGCTGGCCTTGCTTCAGGGCCATAGTAAGAATATTTTCTAATCACCCTTTTTTCTGTATACTATTGTGAAAATCAAGTTAGATTTTTTTTGGAGGATATTGTAAGTTTGGCAGATACTATTTTATTTCGACTTGCCATTTTCTCAGAGACTTACCTAGATACTCTTGATCTTATCCACTAGTCATATGGTTCCACTGAATAATTTTAAATGTAAAATGAGCCATTTTTTCCTTCTTATGCTTGAGAGAAAGCATTCATTGTAGTACAGATAGAAAGGTGTGTTAGAGCAGCTATTTGCCACTAGTCAGATATTCTTAGGGTGCCCCCTACTGGTTCCTAATAGTAATGGTGTAGATTATTTTTATGAAAAGTGGAAAAGTCCACTGGAATTATTCTGTTTAAGAGAGGTATCAAGATGGGCTGGTGCTCACATCAACCCTGGCAGGCCCAGCTGGCCCACACCAGTGGTCAGAACATAGTAACAATCATGCTGCTGTCCCAGTTCCCTGGCATATATCTTAATAATCTTAGTCTGCTCCGTAAATTCATAATGTTGGCAGGGAAGAAAGGTATTACGATCCTATAGTTACAGATAAAGAAGCTGAGACTAATCTTGGCAGTGATTTATAGACCCTCCGAAGTGAAAATAATTCCATGCTCCTTTACACTCTGTGTAGATGGATAGACATATTACCTACATGCCTTAGGAACTTTTTGTCAGAAGCTGCTAAAACCAAGTAGACTTAACATGAAATAAAAAAAAAAAGAGTAAATTACTACAGTGTCTGAGATTTCTCCAAAGGCCATGGTGTCCTGGGCAAAACCTAAAACTTAGCCCAGTTGAACTGTCAGAACTAACATTCTTTTCTTTACAGCTAACATTCGTGTCTGTGCTATTCTTGGCATCCCTGCAGCCCCCTAGTAACTGCTGCTGCCAGTTTTTCTCTGGTGTCTCTCAGTCTGCTAGGTAACCCTGGGACCAGCACCTTGCTCATTTCAGTTACATGTTTCTGAGTGACACACTTATATTGCTGTCCTTCAAGGGAGGTGTCTGGCCTTGAAACAGTGTGGTGGGCAGTGTAGAGAGACAGGCCACATGGCCCAACAGTGGACACCTGAGCAACTGGACAGCTCTTGGACAGCCAGAGCTGCCTCAAGTGTACTTCCTGTGCCTGGGGTGAAGCATAGGCAGTTGATAACCATTCCAGGACAGCTGTCAGTGGTGATGCCTGGGTCAGGGTGGGGAGCGCTCGGGATGTGGCCAGAGCCAGGCCAGATCCCAGGGAACACGTCCTGGGACCCGCAGAGGAGTAACAGATACCCTTCACCTGTGTCTGGAAGATCTTTGCAGCACTGCTGACAACTTAGATTTTCCTCAGGCATGTCACATTTTCCCAAATGGTTTTATATTGTTAATATAAAATCAGTATGTGTCATTCACTGTTCCTAAATCCTATGGAAAGTAACACAGCAGAAATCAAAAACTTCCTTAATTTCTATACCATCATGAGAAACACCAAACAGTAGCCACTTAAAGATGAATTGTTACAAAATGCTTTCCTATGAATGTGCAAAATTATCATGTGAATCCTCTGTGAGTTTGTAATATAGAACTTCAAGCATCAGAAATAGCACACCCTTTATTTTTCTAACCCATTTCAGCATCTTGGAACCATATCCCTTCTTGCACATTTTCACATCACTGGAGGAGGGGAAGACTTGCCTTGTCCACCTGGAAATCATACTTTCTTCCTCGACTAGAGGCTTCTGATGTTTACACGCAACTCAGCATGACCACCAGCCTCTGTGGGTGACAGCTCCAACCTGCTCGAAGACCTTCCAAAGGATATGCTTGTTAAGGCCTGGCATTGCCTGGCTGCAGTCTGCCTCCATTCAGATTTCCTTCTCTATAAAATACTAACAACAATTCAACATTTCCACACAGTAAATTATTTAATCTCCGAATCTTTCTGGGAAATCGCCTATAATCAAGATACTATCCCCAACTGTTAACCTTGCTTAGCTTTGATCCCCATAATAATTGACAGAAGAGGAAACTGAACTTCATTATTTGCCAAAGCTATATAGCCCTGTTATCCACTAGAACTATAATGCAAGTTGTATAGGAAATTGAAACATATGTAGTGTTCCATTAAACAGTGAAAAAAGAAACAGATGAAATTAACTTTTAAAACACTTCTTTAATTCAACATGCCCAAAAGACTACCCATTGCAACATGAAAATCAATGCAAAAATTAATGAGATATTTTGCCTTTTCCCCCCTTTCATTTACTCAATTTGGACTACTCTGCTCACTATTGAGAATGAAAATATGCATTCAAATAGTTCTGCCTTATGCTTCGGCCAGGGGCATTTTCTTGAATTTTGCTTCTGTATGGTCTGGGAGAGAAGACAATGGCATTCTAGAAGGGGAAGGGAATGTATAGAAAGGACACTGAAGCAAACTGAGATGTAATCTGACCCAGCACTCCGCCTCCAGGTGATAGCTGTTACTTAACACTGACTCCTAATGAACACATTTTGCATCTAAGGCCCAGGGAATCTACTTCCTCATGCACCTGATCTCCAGGTTGGATCTTGCTGCCTTCCTTTGATTTGTTCTGGAAGAGTTCCAGAAAGGGGCAGATCTCTGGCAACAGCTCCTGCCCAACAAGGAGCATGGCGGATCAGAGGCCAGGCAGGGTCCAGAAGCATGGGCACATGGGGGCACCAGTGTCTCCTGCCAGCATGTTTGCAATGGGATGGAAAAAGAAATCTCAAGCAAGAACGTGCCCTGCAGCCTGGGTGACATCTGACGTGTGTCACTTCCTGGTGAACCTGGGAAACAGCAAGACTTGGAGGCCATGAGTTCTCAGCAAGGCTGGGGTGGGGGCTCAGATGGGAGCAGTGACTCCTCGTCTCAGGGGTCGCTACTGTGTCCAGGATGCTGAGGCTGTGCCCTGAGGCCAAGCAGGAGCTCTTGAGGCTGGTCAGCCAGCAGCTCTGTGACTCACTGAAGCCCCTCACAGCAGCGAGTCCACCTCCGGAAGGGCCCTCAGCTCGGCTCACCAAAACTGTGTCTAAGAAGCTGTGCTTTTCATGTGATTCTGTGGAATGCAGAGATATTTTTTCTTTTACTTTTATTGAAATGTAATGTACACACAGTGAAATGCGTCCTTTTTTGGTGTCTAGTTGTGTGAGTTTTGGTTATGTCATCACAACCAAGATCTATGACCTGTCTCCGCCAAACTCTCAAATCACTTTCAAGACAGTCCCCAACCTCACCTCTGGCCTGGCGAACAATTAAGGCTGTTTTCTGTCATGGCAGTTTTGTCTCTTCTGGAAAGTCCTACAGAAAGATTCACAGCATATGCAGTTGTTAGACCCCTGGAGTCTTTCACGTGACCTCACGTTTTGGAAAGTTGCCCATGAATGTGTGGGTACAAAGTTGGTCTTTGTTTTGTTTGGTTTTGTTGTAGTTCTGGCAATTGACCTGAAGGGAATTCTACTACTGTGCTATATCCCTAGCCTTCTTATTTGCTAATTTTTTTTTCACATTTAATATATCTGAAATCAGAACATATTTTATTTTTTTATTTTTAAAATGTTTAAATTAATGTATCAGTATACTTTTGATACACATAATGATCACATTGATATTAGGGAGTTTGTAATTGGTGCATGACACAACTTGATTCTTTTTTCCTCATTTCCCTCTCCTCCCTTCATCCCTTCTTTCTCTCCTTATTTACAAAAGCTTTGTTATCACCTTTCCTCCTGTTCTCCTTTTCTTCCTTTCCCTTGCTTCCTCCCTTGCTTCCTTTCCCATTTGAATATGTTTTCCTACTACCCAATATCTATCCTCCATTTTGGAGTTTCCCAAGTGGGATTCAAGCTTGAAACCCTCCTACCTCAGCCTCCCTAAGTGCTGGGATGACAGGCATGCACCATTTGTCGCTTTGTATGGCTCTGTGGTATTCTACTACACGGATTTGCCACACTTTGCTTATCACTAGCTGGACTATATCTGAGTTATTTCTAGTTTTCAGCAGTTATGCATAGACCTGCTGTTCATATCTGTGTGCAAAATCTAGACACATTCTATTTTAAATTTTATCAACTATATGATTATATAATTGACAATTATACAATTTCACAGTACTCCAGTTACATGATATATATACTATTTTGGCAACATATACAGCTACACATGACTGCTAAAAATAATGTAAAATTATGAAAATGTTTTCAGTTATTGACTACTGGACCATCAAGCCCGAATCAGCAGCAGTTACCCATTTGAATCTAAGCTCAGTCATCGGTTTTCTTCCTAGCTGGAAAAGCTGGGAAGCACAGGAATATGGTAAGAGACATTTCCCTTTGGTTTCCTTACATCACACTTATTTACTGGTCTTGTCATGTTCCACACTGAGGCTGAGTGTCCAGTCTCCATATTCTGTCCAACAATAACATTACGGCTTCCCGTCAGTGTCACCATGGAGTAAAGAAGAACAGGGTGCTCTGAAAAATGTACTTAACTTTTACCCAGGAAATCATTGTTATACCTGGTAGATTTCATTTTAAATACTTGTCACTTAACAGAAGTCTGAACTTCCTAATTTTTCTAGATATCTAAAAAAGAGCTACACTGGAAAGTGCTGTCACTTCCATTGTTACACCAGCCAACAAGGCAGGTACAAGGGCAGTACAGCACTGTACTGTCCCCCTTGGTCATGTGGCTGTGTCACTTAGTTTTGCTCTACAAGGAAACTGACAGGCTACAAATGAGCGTGCTTTCCAACAATCATACCCAGAGTGTTAAGGGAGGAGACCCTGTCTCACTCTCTCCATGCTCACCATATCATTTCCTGACTAGTCAATGGAAGAGGACTCACCAGAGATAACCAATCCTTCTCCTTTGGTTTGCTTCTGTGGCCAAGCATCGGAGTCCTGCTATGCATTTTAAGCCTCAGAAGGTTCACGCTCTGTGATCAAGAGTGAATCACACTTGACCTTCAGTGTCTAGAAAAAAAAAAGAGTGCTAGTAATTGGTAACATTTATTGGACAGTTTCTACTTGGCCGATACGGTGCAGAACACCACGTATTCTTTACAAAATTTATACTCACAACAGCAACCCCAGAAATTGGATACTGTTCTATCACCCCCTTTACACAGGTGAGAACACTGGAGCTCACAGGGGTCAAATGGCTCGCTTAAGACTACACAGCTAGTGCAGGGCAGAGCTGGGAACAGGCTATGATTCAGTTTGTCTCCAAACCCTGAGTGTTCGTCACCTCGTTTACTGGCCTCTCAGTTTTATTCAGTATCCCCATGACCCTGTACTTGTGGGTAAGGGTGGAAGTGACCTGGCCTGCATGCAGCGCTGAACACCTCAGCTAATCATAAGCTCTTCTTGTTCACACCCTCACTGTGACATCTGATAGGGTTCATCCTGTATTCCTCCTCTTTGCTACATGATATCTTATGCAACCCTTGATATAAAGGTGACAAATTCTCTTGAATTAAACTTTCACACAGAGCTTTCCTTCAGCCATGCGGGAGGTGCACGGTTACTAAAGCAGCTCCAGATTAACGCTGCACTTCGGAGGGGGCCAGACAAGAGCAAGAAAGCAGAGCGTGCAGGACAAGCGCTCTGAGCCACCAACAGCGAGGAAGAGGGCTTGCAAAGCCTCACATGCCTCCCCCAGTAGGGTTCTGAGTGCGTCCTGTCACTCCTGGATTACAGATGGGGAGAAAGATGGAGAAATTTGTCCGAGTTCATCCTGAAAACCAGTGGTAGGATTCTGATGACCGCAGACCATATTTTGTCTCTTTTGTTTCTCAATATTTCTCTCCATCAAGCTGTTTTCTGAGTTGCAGGGAATTGACTTTTTTCTTCTTATCAGGAGATTGACAGCACCGAATTCAAGATTCCTCTGGGTTCTGAGATGTGAAAACATTGGGAATGAAATGTGCTTTTGGACTTTGGCCCAGATGGGAGGTTAAATGTCTGGATTTACATGTCAGAAGCTTAAGGTGTTTATTTAAGGCCCTGGAAGATATATTTCAAAAGAAATCCACCCTGATTTGGGTGGAAGGGAAACCCTTGACTTCATTCCTTTCAGCTGTGTGCCCCAGTCCATGTGCGGCTTGGGTATACACTGCTGGTTATCTAGGCCTTTGGATTTTACAATTAGAATGAGAATACTGTATCAAATGACTCCCAGGTCCTTTCCTATGTCATTCATATAAGCTCTCTGTATTGTGGCTAATGACCAGAACTTTAAAATTTGGGACTATGAATTTCAAATCATGCTTGCACATATCATGGTTTTAAAAATGGTCCATAAGTATTTTCCTCACATTTAGCTTTTAGAATTTCTTGAGTGAGCGTCTTTCAAATGAGAATCAGGTGAGAGATGAGAAAGGGAAGGAAGATATGAGTGTCAAAATAGTGACAGTTTCACAGATGGTAAACAGCTCTGTCCCAGTGGGCTAATAACACAACAAAAAGAAAAACTGCAGGCAAGATTTAAAATAAATATTGGGTAGGATTTCATGGTCCTAAAAGTTGGGTAAGGATTTGAAAAGTTGTGTTTTGGTTTTCTGTTTTGCTTTTGTTTTGGGGTACTGGGACTTGAACCCGGGGTCTTTCATACTGAGCTTTTTCCTCATTTTTTATTTTTGAAATAGGATCTCAGTGAGTCACTAAGTAGCCCATTCTGTGCTCCAACTTGTCATCCCTCCTGCCTCCACCTCTCACAGTACTTGGGTTACAAGTGTGTACTACCATGCCTGACTGCAAAGACTATTCTTAAAGTCATCTCTGGATTCTCAAAAGTGAATTCTTTAGAATGCTAATAGCATCCCTGCTTCCGGTATTGGTTTGGCCCTAGTATATTTCATATCAAATATATATGAGAACTGTGTCTAACCTACCTTCATTGCCAGAATCCCAGAGACTGTACTAGGTTAAAGCACATTATGATTTCCCAAGACCTCAGATTTCAAGCCTTTTTCTGACCCTGGACCATTTTGTTAGATGAGTTTCTTAGAAGCAGTGTTCTTTGAAACAGAGCTGGAAACGTTGTTTCAGATGTTCTGTGTTACTGAAAACAGCCATCTAGGGTAGTTGCAAAGAAGCTGGTGATCTAACCTGGTGGCTGTTTTGAAGTATCAATCAGTGGCTTGGAATGTTGGTTTCCTATCTTCTCATCACCTTTGCATTCATTTGCTGATGAAGCCCGGTGACCAGTTTGAAAAGCATATCTGACCCTGTCCCAGGCTACCTAGCCACCTAGCCACAGGAGCCTCTTGGTTAAAAACAGCAGCAGCAGCAACAGTAACAAATAAACAAAAACAATAAAGATTATTTGGCTCACAATTGCTTCCAAGACCTTTCCTAAGATCTCCAGGACTATAAGTAAGGATAAACTTGTGGCATTTCTAGGTATGGTGGCAAACAGAAACACCACACTGTCACCCAGGATTTGGAGGCAGATTTATTTACATCAGTGGGCACCAATAGGGATTCATGCCCAAAGTATCAGGCCCTGATCTCTGGTCCTCTAAGGGTTTGCAAGTGACAAGCAGAGTATTGATTGCTATCTTAGCTCATTATTACTGATAGACCTAAAAGAAAACTACATCATATATGATGCATACTAAGACAAGTTCAAATTCTGGGTAAGCTCAGAGTTATAGGAAGCACACAGATTCAGGGTAGGGGCGAGCTTGGAGTTGCAAGAAGCAAGTTCTTAGATAGCCTATGAGTTCAAGATCGATTAGATAAAGGAAATATGTAGCTGGCCTGGGTGGAAAATAGGGGAGCAAATCTGCTCAGGGGAGTAGCTAGTTATAGGAATTTAACTCTAAGAAGTTAACTCTATATTCTTCCTCATTCTTTCCTCTTTGTAACTTTTGACAACTCTTTGTCTAGTGCTGTATTGTCTCTCAATCCCTTAGTTTCATATGGGTTAGAAGCTTTAAGTGTCATTTGGAGTTTAATGGCATAAACCCTTTTTGAAACAAACTGCCAGCTCTTCCAATTAATTATACAAGACTCAACTAGAAGCAGTAACATTATGGCCACCAGTGGTCCCAGGATGGGCTTGGCTAAGGTCACAGAGGCTAGAAGGTCTCCCACCAAGAGTGTGTGGGTTGTTTCTTTTATTATTTCCAACTTTAAGCATGGCAGCAGTATTCTTCTTTTAGGAAGAGACTTGCTTTCCCCTTAGTGGCTTAACTATTACTCTGGCAAGGGAAAAGGGGGGTTAATCTGATCTAGGAGAGTGTCCAGTGTACCTTGGGCACTCGTCAAGTTTTGGCCAATTGTAGAATAAGGGGAAAGGACTTACTGGTTGTTTGCTGTTCTCTCAGGGCAATCACCCATAGGACCAAGGCAAAAGTCACAGCTAGCAGGAGGGCGGGATCAAAAACCAAGCTGGACAATATAATAACAAATATATATACAAGCTGAAGTAGAAGCAGGGATTGGAGTAAGCAGCCTGAAAAGGCATGAAAATCAAGGGAAGAGATGCAATCCCTTGAACGGCGCCCTCAAGCTTAGTCATCCGTGGAATGGTTAGCGTCTGGAGTGACCAGAGCAGGGCTTTGAGTGTTGTCCCTCCAGAGTGAGCGTCACAGGCGCTGTCTAGCCCAGGTGTACTCTCCAGCAATCATCTGGATGGGACTTTTTCACCCTGGAATGTGGATCTAAGGGTGGATTTCTGAAACTTTAGGAGCTGTTGAAGTAGTTAATACACATCTGGGTTATACGTGTATGCAGGGGTGTCTACAGCTATGGCTGCTCTTTCAGCTAAATCGTTATGGAGCTGGTTACAAGCTGTTCTTGTAGGGCTATGGTTTTATTTTCCTAACATTTTCAGAGATCTGTGGCCTGCATGTTGTATGTATTTTTACTTAATCTTCGATAGTTCTGCCGGCTTTTGAGCCATCTTTGCCACAAATGCAGACCCATTGCTGCTGCTAGTGGTCAAGAGTGAGCCATATTCAGGGGTGATTTCTTGCAACAAACTTCTGTGGAACCCTTTGGGTAGGGAATGTCTTGAGCCATCCTGAGTAGGTGCTGATGGGCACCACCAGACACAGTAACCCCCGGAAGGTTTTGTTTCTGTGAAGTCTGTCTGTACATCTTTAAATGGGGAGGGTCCACTATGCCGTATGTCAAGTGGAGGTCGGGATTCATGACACAGATGCTGAGGCCCAGGCGGAAGCATACAGGGCGCCCTCAGAGTTGTGAGAAGCAAGTGCTTGAGATATGTTAAGTTCAGGATACAGTACATTAGATAAAGGAAATACGTACCTGGCGTTGGTGGATGACAGGAAAAGAAATCTGTTGAGAGGAAGAGCTAGTTACAGAAATTCAACTCTAAGAAATTAACTCTCTATTTTCATCTTCATGGGTAAATGGATGTGACTTGATACCGTACTCTTAAGTGAAATAAATTGGACTCACATGTAAAAATCACATTGCCTCCCTGGTGTGAGAAACTGAAAGATTAAATAAAGTTCAAAATGTACAACAGATATTGTGAAATGGGAAGGAATTGTTCAAAAGGAAAGAAGAACTAGGGTGGGGGAAGGGGGAAAGGAAGGAAGGGAAAAGGAAAATTAAGATTAAAAAAAGATCAAGTGGAAACAAAACTTTGTAAATAGGGAGGGGAAGATAGGTTGAAAGGAGAAGAGGGGATTGGGAAAAATAGATAAATCAAAATCTATCACGTACAGGTACAAATTCCCTATGATGAGTAAGTTCATTATGTGCATCTAAAGTACACCAATAAATTGAATTATATAAAATAAGAAAAAAATCTCCCAGGCCTGTGTTCACAGCCCGATCCACTCCCCAGCCTGTGTAATGTTCTTTACACTTGTGTCGGTTTCCCAGCACTGGGGGAGCAAATTCCAACAACCAAGGGGATTAAAACCATTGAGATTTATTCTCACAGTTGTGGAGGTCAGATGTCCAACTTCAAGCTGTTGGTGGGATGAGACCCTCCCCAAAGGCCCTAGAGGACAAGACATTCCTGCCTCTCCCGGGGTTCCCAGACGTTCCCTGAGCACAGAAACCCAACTGCAATCTCTCCCTTCATCTCCACAGAACTGCTTCACTCTGTACTACCGGCTCAGGAACACCAGCCACACTGGGTTAAAGGTCCCTTCCCCTCATGGGTGGCCTCAAGTTAATCACACCCACAGAGACCCTGTTTCCAAATAGGGTCACATTCTGAGGCACTGGGGACTAGGCCTTAACATGACTTTTAGGGTGAGGAGTCAGCCATGACACACTTGCTCTCACCTCTTGGTCAGGAGTCTGTTAATTTCTGAATTACCTTGATTCTCCCTCACCTGACTCCCATCCCAAGGAATTTTTAAAACTCTTCCTTTCTCCTCTCTTTTCACTGATTCCTCCCATCTTTTTTTCTGACCTCTTGATACAATTTGTAGCATTCCAGATCTATTCAGTAGCACCTATCTCATTTGTTATTTTATACCGCATATGGGATTTTTGTTGTTGGATCTGTCTTTCTCGCTTTTCTTTCTCACACACAGGGGCTGTCTTAGTTTTTGTATCCTCTTGTAGGGGTACCATTTAGCAGAGCTCTTGGGAAATCATAATGAAAACCGTGTGTTGATTTTTTGGCAATAATACTTTTAAATATACACACGAATCAGAAACTTGCTAAGATGTTCAGGAAAGAAAGGCAGGATGGGGAAGGGAAGGGAGAGTTAAGAGGAGAAGAAATGAGAGGAGAGAAAAGGCGGGAGAAGAGAGGAGAAGAGTGAGCAAATGTCTTTTGCCTTTCAGTCTAACACTTGGCCTGGTCCCTAACGTGAGGGGAACAAACACGTTCCTCGCTCACAGGGAGCATGTTGCCCCTGAAATTGTGGAGCTGTCTTTAAACTCCCATCACCACTGAACTTGGGTCTTGATGAGCAGAAAGACACCGTCGTCACCCTGCTCTGGCACGGAGCATGGCTCATGTGCTCTATCTCTTGTGGGATGTCTTCGAGGTGTCTTTGACAGGTGTTTGATCTCCGAGGATAACTGAGCTCTGTCTGTCTGGGAAGCTGATCTCATATTCGCGGCCTGGATAAGCAGTGGATGCCTGCACTTGTTGCCTGCCTGCAAGGTGCAGGCGATCTGTTACCAACCTTGGCTAGAAATGCTCATACCTGAAATAAAAGGCAGTCAGGATCTGAGTGGGGTCGGTGACATACCAAAACTTAAGGACTATGTGCTTAGAATTACTACTTTAGGAGGAAAGCTATGACAAGATTTCCTCAGTGGACATTTATAAATGTATCCTGATAGAAAAGTCACACAATTTTTAGGTTTTATTTGATTTGTATTATTCATGTGAAATTTATATTGTTGGAGATAAAAGTGTGGATGTGACATAGGGATGCACTTAAATTTAGATGGGAAAAGGCGCACCCAGGGGAATGGCACATGGATGGCTGCATACACCTCTGCTCTCCTGCCTGAACACAGCGCACAGGAGCCCCTGGTCTTGGCCACAGCTGAAAGCTCGGGGTGGACACCTGAGCTGGCTCCAGATTCTGTTTTAGAAGGTGGGGATTAGGGGGAGAACCATAAGAGAGATGCAGGGCTACCATCTTGCTCTAATTGTATGAAGGAGTAGAGAAGACCATTCGCACTGAGGGAAGGAGATGAAATACACCAGCATGAAGGGACACACCAGCTCTTGGTGAGAAGAGAAGAAAGCTGGCTTGTAGCTTTCCGGATCCACATTCCAGGCCCTGCTGGTAATGTGCAGTGCTTGTTGGAAAAGGAAAACATTTTGGTTTTGTATTCTTAGTATTCTCGTATTTCTTTGTATTCTTATCATTCTTGTATCATCCTTGCATTCTATCATTCTTGTAGCCAAGGTTATTGTTAATAACAGATTAGCGTTCCATTAGATGAAAGAGGAAGGTAGAGAAAAAACAAATCTCAATGATGGCTTTCTTTTGGTGCCTGGTGGCAGGACCCACATCAGCCTGACATGTATATAAATGTTCTGCACCGAAATTAATTTTGCGACACAGTGTGTTTGAATGTGATTTCTCCTGTCACATTCTCTGATAACGCTAATTTCCCTCAAAGTGAATTTGAAGTTGGGACTCAAAGCTGGTGGATTTAATCTTCGAATTGACTAGCAGGGGAAGACATTGTCATCAAAGAGAAAATGTGTCAGGAAACATTTTTCACTAACAAGATTAAATAATTTAATAAGCATTCCCGAGTAGTTTTTATGTACCAAGACAGCGTCTTTCTATGTGCTTATCTGAAATAGGTCATCTATTATATCTTTCCAAATAAAATCAAAACACATTACCTCAGTGTAGTGTGAATCATCAGAATCTACTGAAAGTATTCTTGAAAGTAAAATAATTCATCAAGAGGGAAAACTCTGAGAAACTAGAGTAGACAGTCATCCTCTAGTGTGTACTTGTCTCGAGTCAAGCAAATCTCTTGACTATTCTCTGCAGCACTTTAGAAAGGGAAAGAAAAACTTTCCATTGAAATCTCAGCATCAAGCACAATGAAACTGAATGAACCTAAATGATACACAACCCAAGAGGTGTTGTGTGGTCCTCAACTATTCCAGCAGTGCTGATCTGGGGCTTGTGCTCCTGGGCAAGCATTTCAGAGAAGACCAGGGCTTAAAGATGGCCAGAAAATAAAAGACAGCTTTTATAAGCTTCACATAAACATAAACACAGAGACTCTATTACCAACTTCCATGACATGCATTTGTTTTCAGAGTGAAGAGACGTCTGTCTTAATTAGCCTCACATCTGCAGTGACAGCTTTCTTTGAGTTAAAATAGTATCATGACAGACACCACCATCGACCCAATCACTGTACAACTGGCATGAGGTTTCAATCAAGTGGGAAAGATTCTCTGGTGCGCCTTCCGAGCCACAGGAGGAGAGGTGTGTGTTACTGTCCTCACCCTGAAAACGCCACCACGCTCCCGTGAATCCAGCATCTCATTCTGGATGCGTACGGTCTTCTAAAGTTGTTGCTTTCTCATTTATTTAAAAAAAGCCCAGCCCACCATATGCTACTTAATTCACTCTCTAGGAAATAGGTCTTGTCTGACTTTTTAAATAGTATTTTTCCACATATTGCAGCCTCAGTTGTATTTTGGGGATACCTAGTGTTGCTTCCTCTAGATAGACCTAGCAAGCAATTCTCCAATCTTGTACTGTGATATTTTCTGCTGGAAAAAAAAAAGTATCCTACCCTCAGTAAGTTTGGGAAGATGAGTAAACTCTGTTTCTCTCTAGGGGGAATCACAGTCCAGGCACAGAGAGTAAGTTCCATGAGGTAGAATCTTGCCTTTCACCTCATTCTAGATTGTGGGGCTCAGTGTAAAATTGGCTAAGGTTAGTAAGAAATACTGGCTCATAGAATAGCAAACGTGCTGCAGAATCTCTCAGTAATAAAACCTAATTATTTGTACTGAATTTACTATTTTCCTGTAGGCCTGACTTCAGAACCTGTTTCTCCTTAAAGCAACACTGGACTGGAACACTTTTCCGAGGCCATTACCACGCCTGCCTCCTCTGAGGTTCACTTTGCTCCCTCACAAAAGGAAGAATACTTATGGACTAAGTCATCACTAAGAATATACCTTTCACCTGGGATTTAGCTCAGTGGCATAAGCTCCTGCCTGGCAAGCACAAGGTCATGAGTTCGATGCCCGGTACAAAAAAAAAGAATATACCTTTCATCTGGAAATGCATCATTTCAAATTTTACAGGTTAGTAAAGAGTAAAGGGTGGGAGACAGAACTTAGAAAGGATAAGCACTTACATCTCCCGGTCAGCCATGTCACATGCTCAGGACTTTGACCCTGAGCAGTCCAGCACTTACTAAAGGAGCTTTTCTCAATAATCGGGGAGTTCAGTTTAGAATACAAAGTCCGCCTCTCTGCAATCCTGTCGGGCTTCACCATGCCCTCCGATGCCCTTGTGCTGCCCCATCTTGCTGTGGACTTCAGCGGCACTGCCCTCCTCTGTTCTGCCAGCTTCTCCTGCTCCTTCCTGCTCTGTGGTCTCCAACAAGCTTGCTAGAAATGACTCTCCCTCTCCTTATTTGCAGAGTTAAAGTCTCTGCATAAATTTAAGCATCATTTCTTTCTCAGCGAGGAGCTCTGAGGTCTCGAACCTATATATTCTCCTAGCTTTCACGCGTTGGCATAGTTGCTGTGTGTCAGCTCATGTGCTGTTGCTAGTAACTGAATACCTCAGGTCAGGTAATCTATAAAGAAAGGAGGTAGGTTCTGGTCCATGGTTTTGGAGGTCCAAGGTCAAGGGGACTATTTGGTGACAGCTTTCTTGCTGACAGTCCCAAGGAGGAGCAGGCTCTCACACAGTCAGAGAAGATATGTGTGTGTGTGTGTGTGTGTGTGTGTGTGTCTGTCTGTCTTCTGATCTCTTTCCCTTTTCTTACAAACCCACCAGAATTCAATCATGGTGGCCCCACCCTGATGACCTTATCAAATCCTAATCACTTCCTAAAGACTCCATCTACAAATCACACACACAAGAGATTTCTACCCTCTTATTTCTTCACAATGCAGAAGAACCTTCAGCACACAAATCATGTCCGAAAAACCAAGCATTCATCAATCACAATTTTAATCAAATTATTAATTAGGTAATTAATTGCTTAACATCTGGAAGCTCTAGGAGACATAGTTGTTTTTGATCTTGCTTAGTGCAGTCTAAAATTGTCTATTTGATGGGTGCTCGAAAAATGTTCGTTGGATACATTTAGGCTTTGAGGTGTTTGTTGGTTTGGTTTGAGAGAGGGTATCACTATATAGCCCAGGCTGGCCTTGAACTCAAAGCAATCCTCTTGCCTCAGCCTCCCAAGTGCTGAGATTACAGGTATGCACCACTACACCCGGTCCAGGGCTTGTTTTGTAGTTAAATAGTGTTTGGAAAATATCATAGCATCCACATTAACAAACAACATTTTTTTCCCTAACAGGACATGGCTCTGGTAAAGTCAAATGTAACTGTAGAAGCCATTTGTGTATTTAATTGAATTAAGAATGTTAGTTTTAAAACATTATGGCAGCCATTGCTGATTTAATATCGTCTTCCTTAGAAGTCCTACCATGCTTATACTCTGCTATTACCATTGGTTCTATCATGTTGTGTCTTATTGGGATTTTAATATATGTGATAGTATAAACAAATCTTTTTATTGAAAATGAGATATTATAGTACCCATTGATCTTAGTTATTTGGTTCAGAATGTCCTGTAATTCTTTCATTCTCTTGAATGGTTTTATAGTATTGTGTTATGTTTGATATTATTGTATTTGAAACTATGCTCAACTACAGCAGAGAAAGATATATTTTGATAGCTACTGTTAATGTCCGGTTGTCTTATTGTAAAGTACTGTGTTGCTTATGTTGTTCTGTTCTGATCTGCTTTGTTCTGCCCTCTTTTGTTTTATTCTCTTTAAAATAAAAAAAAAGAATGTTAGTTTTGTGGAATTAACAGAAGGGATTCGGTTCAGTGTGTACCTCTACTCATTAATAAAAATATTTATTTTCCTCTCTATTGGGCCAACATTAACTGCTAACTACATTTATTTAATTCAGATGTAGGGCCTACAATGTGCTGGAGACCATGGAAGGCCTGATTGTAGTGTTTCATTTTTCATTCCTCAAGGAACAAGTAACCTAGAAGGCAGACGGAGACTTGATGGACAATGGAACTTACCAGAGCCTACAAGAATTTCATTTAGTCTGACTGAAGTAAGTAGTGGACAAAAGTGATTTAACACAAGTCTGTTTCTTCTCATTTTTTTCCCTCTTAATTTCAGGATTGTCAGCATCTACACCAAATCCTATTTGCTGAGCACAAAGTTGAACTGGTCAGTGAGATTTCCTACAAGTCTTCCTTGTGTTTCGTCGTTTTTCCATTTCCTGTTTATTCATCCTCGCCCCCAGGAGAAGGTGGACAAGAGAAGGGTGAGCACCCAGAGCTCTGCAGAGGACCTGCTGCCCACGCTGGCTTTCCCCCAGCAGTTCTCGCCTTCTTTTTCCCTCCTTCCCTGCCTGCCTTAGTTTCTTCCTTCCCCTCCTCCTTCCTCTCTTCCCCTGACCCTTCCTTCCTCCCCTCTTCCTTCCTTTTCTCCCATTTCTTCCGTCTACCCACATAGCTTCCTTTTGGGCTCTTTAGTTGCTATCTGCTGTGAATTTTGTTCAGTGCTTCTTTTGGCAACCTTATGAATATTGTACTCTGGGTTTTCATGTGAGTAGGTGATCAATTCATTCCTACCAAAACCTGAATGTTGAGAACGAGTCATTAGCAAACAAATTAAGAATTCTATGGTATTTTGTAAAGTCGCTTGTAAAATTTTCCCTCTCCATTTATACTGCGATTTTTTAGCAAACAGACATCTACCTTCCTAACACTGAAAGCTATCCTCAAGCCCACACGTCATTGGGAAGTTAAATGCAAGGAAGAAAATGCAGCCTCACAAGACGCTGAAATCCAGATGCTAACATTCTGCAGGGGAACATTAGGCATTTTTTGTTTGTTTTGCTTTGTCTTTTGCATTGGAATCTCTCCAAATTTTATACATGCCTGTTAAAATTGGAAGACTTTTCATACATCAATTAGTGTGATGACTTTTACCTTTTTTTTTTTAAAGCAGTGGAACTCATTTTTCAGAAACAATTAAAACATTAAAATGATAAATTGTGCTTCGGGGGCTGACGGAAAGATGCAGGCTATATGATTTGTTGACTCTTTGTCTCTATGACCCGCTCAATAAATTAGAAATCAGTTCAGCAAAATCCATATTTAAAAATGTAATTGATTGGTGACTGTCGCTGACAGTCACCTGTGGGGAGGGACTTTCATTTCCATATCTGCACATGAGCAGCGCTGCACAGTGGTGATGTGGTGAAACCCTTATTGCTCTCTTCGTCTCCTTCCCCAGGTTCTGATGGTCTAACGAGGTGCGTTCTCAGAAAGCAGGCTGGAAGGAGAGCCATAATAGTGCCTTTGCTAATTTTAAGTCTCTCTCCAGCCTTTAAACGATGCCACAAGACTAGAAGAAGGAGACTCAAGGTCGCAGTCCTGCAGAAAGTATTCTGCCGCATCCCTGCAAGTCCTGTTCCTCTGTGAGCTAATCCTGCTGTTATTTTGTTATGAGGTTGTTCTCTTCTTTCATTTCTCTCTGCCTTGGTAGATGACAAGGATTTTAGAGAGCTCAAGCTGTTTTCAATTTTGGGGAAGAAGAAAAATTAGCCTGCCATTCGAGCTCCCCGGGGTCTGTAATGAGGCCCTCTGCTGAGAAGTCAGGTCATGGAAAGTTTGATCCTTTCTTTAGTTGGGGATTTATGCAGACAGACTCCTTACAATGTGCTGTGGCCCTAAGAGGACACATTGTTCAATCAGAATTTCATTCAGTTTTGGGTGGATTTCTCAAACTCTAACCCGAAGATATAGTTCAACCACCCAGTATTTTGGGCAGCTCGAGGGAACTCACATACCCCATGCTCCCTGCCATTTTTCATGAACAAAACCTCAGACACCCCAGTCCTTCTGCCTCCTTCATTAAAACTTGTATACTTTATTAGCATTTTATTTCTCTCTCGGTGTTTCTTTTGGGTTCATTTGTTTCCACAGTTAAGTTTTAAAGTTCCCAAGGGTAGAACTATGTATAGTATTTACTGGAGGATTGAGAAAACTGTAAAGATGAAAAATTATAAACGATGGGTTAGTTGATAACACTGCCCACAATAGTTAAAATAATCCATTTCAGTGTAATGCTGTCCCTTTGCCCTTGATTCTCTGAAGATGGTTAGTAATTTATTTCTCCACTGGACGGGCAGAAGGAGAAGGCAAACAGGTGAGAAGCTAAGGTTTATTGAGCATCTACTATGCACAGAGATGTTCCATAGTTGTACTGCATTAATACCTTCCCCCAAATTCTTATAATCTTCATTTTCCAGAAGAAAGTTAAGGTTAGAATCCAATGTCCTTGTAATTCTACCATTCTCTTACCTAGGATGTCTTCGACGGTTTAAGAAATACCTGTAAATGATTTTTGCTTTTTGTCCCGTGAGAAAGGACAAAACCCAATGGAACTTGACTCTGTCTACTCTCTGCTTGGAAAATATCTTCCTGGAGGAATGAAGGGGACAGAGAGGGCCTCTGCGGGCCAGTGTATAGCAGCAGAACCTGACTCCTTTGAGAGAGGGGAGGCATACTGTGTTAAGAAGATTGGCCCTCCTTTTGAGGACTGCTGAGTTAAATATTAAACTGACTATTTGGAGTTTCTGAATGACTCCTTCTGTGAATATTTTGGTGTGCTACGCACTCTGCTATGGGGAGGAATATAGTCACAGTTTTGGATTTTATGAAACTTACATGTTAGTGGAGGAGACATCTATTTGATACGTGGATAACCAATTCACCAGAATGATATGTTTTCACAAGTTCTATCAAGTAACTGAAAAGGAAGAAGTGAGAGGGCCTACACAGTGTCGCTCCCACACACATGACTTCATCTTCCCTGGTTACCCATGGTCAACTTAAGCCTGAAAAACATTAAGTGGAAAATCCCAGAAATAAATAATTCACAAGTTTTGCACTGTGAGCAGTCCTGAGTAGTTTGGTGGACATTTGTGTTGGCCTGCTCCATCCTTCCTGGGGGCAAATTGTCCTTTGTCTTGCAAAATCATGCCACAAGCACTGGCTGCCCATTCATTGCAGCTTTATCAGCAGTCAGATTTGCTGGCAGGGTGTCACAGTGCTGTGTTCCAGTAGCCCTTACCTCCCTTAGTTACGGTCCCATGGTGCATGTGCTATGATGCAGAGGACGCACAGGGCAAGAGACACAGCAAGAGAGATGCACTCTGGTGCTTTGTGGTGAGGCTGCAGGACATATGGGAAAGCAAATAGGCTTCAAGATTATCCATGGTTTCGAGCACTTCCTGCGCCCTGGAATGCATCCTCTGTGGAGTGGTCAGAGTTGGCGCTTGGCACTGTAGCAGAGACAAATCACTGGAATGTACACCAGCCAAGAGTGACCTGCAGATCATCATAACCACACGTGTGGGGCCTTCTGCACTGCTGGAGGAAATGTGCATTTGTACAGACACTATGGGAATCATTATGAAGCTTCCTCAAAAAGCAAACAGCACAGCTACCACTTGGTGGCCTCATGTAGCAGTATCAGGCAGGCACTTGAGGAAGTCCAGTGCATGAAGGGGAGGGACAAACTTGAACTCTTACTTAACTCAAGAATTTAGCTGGCATCGGAAGTCTCAAGGCCAGACAATTCCTCCCAAGGAGAGACAGTGTGGAGACTAAAAGCAATGTCTTTTTGGGTGGAAAGAAGATGGGCCCCTGGACTGAGTGGCTATTTAATGTGATCACTCCACCATTAATCAGACATTGCCATGGGGTGGGATAGCACACGTGATGGGATCGCTGGTCCAGTTGTTGAGGACAAAGAGCAGAAGTGTGCAGCTCAGCCCACTAGAACAAAAAACACGGAGGAGACCAGATACATCCCCAGCCAAAAAGGGACAGCATGCATTTGGCCCAGTTATCTCCTGTGTTGCACCTTCTATGACCCCAAGAAAAGTGCTAAGCAGCAGGACATACCCCAATTTGCTTGGGAAAGGAAGATTTCAGCGCCATGTTTGTGACTGTCCTAACTCCTTTATTGGATAGAAGTAGAGCTCTGTGGTTAAATACATGGGTTCTTCAGTCAGTGAAACCAGAGCTGAAGCATGTTCAGCTACAGAAGTTTAGGAAAAGTTTAGCTTTTGCGAACCTCAGTTCCCTTGCTTACAAAATAGGTGTGAGAATTTGTGTTACACAGATATATGGGGATAACTACAGTGGGTATAAAGAGTGGGCCTCGGGACCTGCACACAGATGACAATGATCAAGGAATGGTAGCTGAAGGTAAGAGCTGTTACAGAACCAAAATAGCTGTAAAAGAGTTTCTCTGTGCTTCTGTGAAGAGGCTCCCCACAGCTGCTTCCAAACGCAAGCCTCGGGTCCAGTGGCAGGTCACGCGGCAAGTCCCTGACACGTAGAGCAGATGCCAAGCAACCCCGTCTCGCTGACTGAGCACAGCCCTGAGCAGCCCCAAGCCTGGCCGTGGATGAAGGGGACCACCTCATGACACTCTGTGCACAGTTCCCCAGTGACCAGGCCTCAGCCAGACCCTCACAGAAAGGCGACAAATGACACAACCTCAGAATACAAGTAGAGCATAAGAATTTAGAAAGGTTGATCTGGAGGAAGTTAAGCCTTGAACTTGGGTAGATTGTCCTATTTAAATTTTTTAGAATGATTTTCATCTTAAAAATGATTCCTAACCTTGATTTTTAAACTCAAGATATACTGTGTTGTATGCAAGTGCCTTAAAAGAGACCAGCAATATTATGTTTATCTGGACAAACTACACATTTCAAAGTAGGTGCCAACGGGTCCTTGTAGCTGCACGGTCACAGGCCTGTGAGAAGGCAGGACAGACTGGGTATTGGCGTGGGCACCTGAGTGGTTTCCTTTTCTTCTTCTTTTTTTTCTTTTCTCTCCTTTTAAAATCTCTTTTCCAGTGCTGGGGATCAAATCCAGGGCCTTTATACTAGCTATATTTCTACTCTTTGGAGACGGAATCTTTATCAGTTGCTAATTTGCCCAGGCGGGGCTCAAATTTGCAGTCCTCCTGCCTCATCCTCCAGAGTGCTGCAATTGCAGGCATGTGTCACCACCTGGACTGCAAGTACATTTGTCGGTCACTCAGATTCTGCCGTGCACGTGTCACTCTCCCAGGCTGAGGTGTTCCATGGCGCGACTCTGCGATCCTGCATGGTGAACATCTCAACACACAGGGTCTATGCTATTCGCAGAAGGGAGAGAATATATTGCTACTAAGAAAATATATTTCCTTTACTTCAAAAAATAAGACACAGTTCTTGCCCTCAGTGAGTTTTTAGTCTACTAGAGAAGCTTATGTGGAAATTAATTATGGTCTAAAGCTGAAAGAAATGAGTGTCCTCTGATGCAGGAGTACGGGAGATGTGACTCGTTCTTATCAGGTGGACAGGTGGGAGTCCAGTCCAGGATAATTGAAATAGGTCACTTCTCTGCAGCAGAAAAAAGTGGAATAAAGGAAGACCTGGATTTTAAGGGAAACAGAATTCAGTACAAAGTTTACGAAACTCGAGTTGTCCAGAGTTCAGAATTTTGCAGAGCTCTGTGTTAAAATCCATGGCTGTGGGTCTCCTTGAAGACTGTGCCAGAGATCTGGGGCTTTACTGTGCAAGCAACACAGAAACCTGAAGGAAACAGAGGAGGGAAGGGTTTCAAGGTGTGGTGCGCAAAAGTTCCCGTCCCGGTGCTTTCTTTAGGTCATGACTGTCTTATTGGTCCATACACCAGGTGGTGCAATAGAGCCAGGATCATGCCAGTCAACTCCTCTTCCTCTCACTGTGTGACACCCCTCCTCCTACTTCCTCCTCCTCCTCTTCCTCCTCCTCCTCTTCCTCCTCCTCCTCTTCCTCCTCCTCCTTCTTATTTTATTTTTTTTATAATTTTATTTAAATAGAAAAAAACAAAACAAAATAAAACAGAATAAAGGGTAGCAACAATACAGTATTCCAAGGAAAAAAGGAAAAGTACAACAACAATAAAACCTAAGAAATTATTACTTGACAAATTACATACTGACTTCTTGGAAATAGTTGTTCAAATTACAAAGTTACAACATGTAAATTAGACATTCAAACAGTGAGACTGTTAACAGTTCTGCTCCACGATCTGACAAAGACAACAATATGGTCATCCATCTTACCCACTCAAATATACATGCAATTATATCAATAGGGTAAAATTAAACACAACAAAACGGAGCAAAGTGGATCACAAGAAAGCAATGTAAGACATAAATTTCAAAGCTAGACAACTGGAGATATTCACTCTCTATCATATTGACTCTTGTTTTCTTCCAAATAGTTGTCCATATTGTCACATATAGGGAATTCACATGAAGCAACCTAGTATGGAATTGATCTGAACAGGACGAGGAGGGCATTACAGGTCTTCAAGACCAGACATTTGGGAAGCCAAAAATGGCTGTCATAGTGTCTCTCACTCTCCTCCAAACAGCTGTCCATACCTTAATGTGTGTTGAACTTAAACAAGGCAAAGCAAGCTAAGATCACTTTGAACAAAAAGTGATAGTTTTGCTGAACTTCATATCATGACATTTTGGAATCAGCACTGGGTATTGTAGTGTCTCTTTTTCTTCAAAGTAGTTGTTTATTTCAGCATGTGTTATATAGTTGGTTCTCATAAACTGATTATAAGCTCTACACATGCATGAGTTTCTAGATGTATATCTATCATTTCTGTATTAGCAGGAAAAACAAAACAAAGCAAGATAAAACAAAACAATTCCTAGAAAAGCATGAGGCAGAAAAGTCACATAAAACCACAATACAAGGTGATCTACAATGGTTACCATGGTGTCTCAGCAGTATATAACAAGATTAATAAAAACAAAGCATTAGAGACATTATAAGACTTCAAAAGCAAGTAATAATCAAACCAGAGTGGGTATCTTAGTGAATCTTGTCATCTTCAGTGTAGTTGCCTATACACTTAGACTTGATGCTGTCAATCATAACAGATTTGAATAAAATCAGTCAATACAAAGGAGCAATCTAACAAATCAGATTCAAATAAGATCAGTCATAATAAGACAGTGTAAGTTATAAAGGGCTTCAGATTAAGTTGATAGGAAAATTAGGGGTGATTACCGTAATATGTCCTCTTATTTTTGGGATAGCTGACCATGTCCTCAAGTCTAGTGTAAGTAGACAAACTGGTACAGCACATAATCCATCCAAGCAGAGTGGTGAGAATAATGTAAATTTTAAATCTTGTTACCCAATTAAATATCCTCTGCCTCTCTTTTTTAGACAATTCCTCCCCTTTCACTCCCATAGGGTACACTGCTTGTTTTGGGTCCCACTGCCTCCCTATATAGAGCAGCTCAATGGACCCTATCTCCTGATCTACTCTGCCTGTGTTTCTCTCTGTTAGTATTTCGAGGCCCTCTATACTAGAGATTATAGCCAATCTTCTCTGCCTCATTTCTGCTATTCTATTTTTCTGCCATTGATAGTCTATTTTTGTCTTCCACTTCACTGTCTGCCTCGTTCACTGAGGCCTCTCTGCCACTGTTCCTGAAATGCTCGTATTCTTGTTCTCTCTCCCTAGAATGTCCTTCAGTATTTTTTGTAGGGTTGGACTGGTGGTCA